>MU224654.1:113331-150194 GCA_018584345.1 Thuja plicata | reverse complement strand
TTGTCACCATGGCTGATTCTCCTACTGATTCCTCAGTACTTTGAAACATCTACAAATTTCAAACCCAAATCTTTAACTGGGCTCTGATACCAATCTGATGGGGAGGTCACCTTTCTCTCCTAGACTCGTACTCTCTTCTAGGAATCTTATCTTGGACCCTATTCACTTCAGGATCCTCTAGACTCACACTTGAGTCTCTTAGGGTTACTCACAGACCCTAACTAGAAGGATTTCTATACTCCCTCTATCCTAGGTTTCCTACCCACCAAAATTCTTCACTCTTCATCTTATCTTTCTCTCCATGACTGAATAAAGTTAGTCATGCACCTTCTCCTTCTATCTCTCTCTCCTACAAGTTCTCTAGCTAGACCATTAAGCTTGCCTAGGACTTGTCTACCATTCTGACTAGCCACTTCTCAGTCACAGACACAAAAACAGAATACAAATACATGAGGGATGCTTCTTGACAGTCACACTCCATAGGATGGATTATCAGAGTCAAAAAGCATCCATGAGGCTTAACTAAATTCAAAATCCTACTCTACAGAAGTCTGCACGCAATAGAAACACACATAGAAAGTACAGGAAACTGTTCTTTATTGAAAACTAGAAAATTACAATGTAAACTCAAATCTTCTATGCTAATCTCGTCAGTCTCTAACTTCTCCAACCTCCTTCCAATGGTTCTTCTCTCCATTTTAATAACGTGGCCTGTTCTTGATTCGTAACCGTTTCTAGGTTACCTGTCGTCTGAAGATTCTAATCACTTCGGCTCTTCATCTTTCTCCTGTAACTATCACCAACTCATCATCATCATAATTGTCAACGTAGACATCATTTACCTCCATGGAATTCTCTTTTATTTTGGCATTTTCTGACTTTTCAGCTTCCATCTTCCATGTTGACAAGTCAACATATCTTTCTCAGCTCGAAATTGTTAGTCGCGCTGTCGCGAGTCTTAAAATTTTGTGTGCGACCTTGCGATGCCCTGTTGTTGCATGCTCGCAACACTTCTGGATGAGCTACCTATTGTTCTGTGAGTGAGCGATGCATCATCGTCGCGCGCTTGCAATGCTTGTTACCGAGCTGACGATTACTCTGCGAGTGTGCGATGCATTGTAGTCACGCACTCGCAATGCCTTGAACCGAGTTGACGTTCACTCTGCGACTGAGTGATGCATCATCGTCGCGCTCTTGCCACTTTCTTCCCTTAACTACTGAGTACCCGGCAACTTCGCGATACACGGTCATCGCATTGTCGCGCCCGTTTCAAGCTGACCGCCGATAGACCGTCGACTGTAAGATGAGCTATTGTCGCGTTGTCGCATCGGTTTTACACTAACCATCTGTCAACTCATGAGCATGCGATACATTGTCTTCGCATTGTCGCACACTGTTTCCGCTTAACTTCTAATCACCTGTGACTGTGCGATAGACATAATTGTCGCGCTCCCGCAACACTTAGAATCTGTCTGTCGTTTGGCTTGCAATTGTGCGATACATGATGTAACCGATTTGTTTGTTTAACTGCCCTTGTGCTAGGAGTTACGAGCCGTTAGGGTTTAGGAAGATAGTTTACTGCTAACTGTGATCTGCTCCCAGACCACCATTTGCTAAATAGCTAGGGTTTCAGAGCTAAAACCCTAGGGTGCTTTGCACCAGCATTGGGTGATTATCAAATGCAACATGTTTACTGTGAAGGTAACAAAGTGGCTCATCTTTTGGCAAAATCTAGGAATTGATGGAGAGTTAGATCTAGAATTTGGTCAAGCAGAAAAATGCCAGAAGATCTCCAACATATCTTATGCATTGATTGAGAATCCTTCAAAAAGATAGGAATTGGATAGTAACAAGATTTTTGTTGGTGTTGGCAGGGGGGACAAGACATTTTGTTTAGCGCGCATGAAGCATGTAGAGTCCTCCTTTCAGGACTTGTCGAATCTCCACTGGTCGAGTCTCATGAATCAGTCCTTGCTGAATTAGTAGGCTCCTTTTCATGTAGAGTCCCATCTTTGGAGGGTAAAAAATATTATTTAAAGTCCTGCTGTACCTGGGAGCTTAGCATTGAAGATGGTGAACTATTTGGGAATCACTTGCAAATGTGGAAAGTGGAGGTGTTGTCAGAATCCCCTGAAGAATAGATTGAAAGACTCTTTAGCCAGGCTAATGAGAAGGAGAAGGTTATTATTATTTCACTGTTGGGAGGAGACTATTGGGTTGGAAACCATGTGCACGAAGGCAGGCTGATTATAGGTCTATTTCAACCTATTGTATAGATTTTTGACCACCCCCTTCATGCAGTTGGCTTAGCTCAAAGGGTTGTAGTAGAAGATGTATATTTGGAAGTGACAACAGCGATGGATAGCATTGACAAGCACTTGTCAAGCAGTGGTTTGCTGGGTTTTTTCACGCTGGAGGCAAAAGGCAAAAAGACAATAATGAAGAAAGCATGGTCACTCTTCAAAGCAGGCGTGAAGGCTTATGACTTGGAAAAGTTTGAAGCCTTTTTTTAGGAAAACGGGAATGTTTTTCTCAAAGAAATAGGAGCTAGGGTGCTTGAGATAGGCCAGGGTATTATGTATCTATACCACTGAGCTATGTTGGTGATAGTTCTTTCTTCCTATGTAATTCCTTTTTATGCAATATATCGGGTACTACCCCCTAGGCAGAGCTTGTTTAAAAAAAAAACAAAGAAACATTAAAAAAAAAAAAAGTGAAACTAGAAACTTCCTAATTTAAGGAACCTACCATAGTCCTCAAAGTTTCAAGTTTCAAGTTTCAAGTTTCAATTGACAATAGAAAATATCTGACCAGGATAGTGTACATCTGTGACTTGTGTCCCTTCAATCTTATCAAATGGTTCGATGTGCATATTTATCATACTATGATCATTAAAATTTCTAAGATTGATACTTATATAGAAAAAAAAACCCATTTTGATTGGCAAATAACTCTAAACAATATCAAAACCTCAAAAATTTTAAGTTGTGTATGTGTATTCAATTGGATATTTCAAAATGATGTGATCTAACATGGCGAATGAAACTATAGATGAGCCTCAATGGATACTAATAACTTATATTTTTTAGAAACAAAATCATTTTCAAAACAAAACAACATTGGTAATATATTCTCTCAAAGAAAATCCACCAAAATATTTTTTGCATTGTAGAATAAATACTTAAGAATAAAACATAACATGAAAGTAATTGCACAACACTTCATAAAAAAGGGAATTTAAAAAATCCCTATCCACTTACAGCTGAAGAGAATTTAACTTTGATAATAATTATCATCTCCCATGCAAAATTAATAGGTTTAATAAACCCATTTAGAGATGGGGCTGAATATTTAAAAGCATACTATGTGGAAGAGTTAATAAAGAATTTTAGTGCTTGTTTCTCAATGTACACACAAACTGTACAAGGGATAACCCATTAGCTACAAATTCATCTTCTTCCAATGAAATTGCAAGCCACCACCAAACATAGAAGGGAACACCATTAGGTTTAATAGTTAAATACTTCATAGCATTAGAAACTCTGCTTTAATTTATCACTGGTAAAATTTTGTATGTACCACAAGCACTTTCAACGTAGTAATAGAAACATTTTTTTTGGTTCAAGGATACAAAAATTCCAAAGGTTTCTAGGAGATCATAGATAGCCCTAGTTTAATATATTTTTTTATGCTCCCTTATTCCTACTCTTGATATGTAATGTGGACCTCTTAAATGACCAAAGAAGAACACCTTCCTACCAGAAGTACCAAAATAAAACAGACCATTCTACAAGGATTCATAGTAACACAGAACCACAGTCCATATAACACAGTGATAGTTATTATATTTATGTTCAATTAAATGCTTGACTGTGTTATAGAGAGATATTCATGACTATTATAAAAAAACCATGATGCATAAAATAGGGAGCATGATTGATTCATGAAGAGAAGACAGAATAGTAAGAAAATTTCTTGAATGCAACACCAAAACAATATGACATCAAACATGAAAGAGGAAGACATTACTATTTTACTATCAAGAACATAGGACACCACTATGATGAGGGCTATAGAATAGTGTTATGGATTTTTGTTGTGAATATGATGAGTTACCATGACTATCATGGAAGACTAGTACTATGCAAAATTTTCATAGAGATTAGGTCCATGTTTTTGAAAGTAAACATGTCATGAAGAGACATATCTTCAAGTTTCAAATTAGTGAGATGTGTTTAAAGTATCATATTGTGACCAATGGAAGTCAATGCATTGAAAATAGTGTTCAAGAGCAATTTGGAGTCAAGAAAACATTGAGGACAATTATATTAAGCAGAGCAGGGTCATTTCTATTCAAAAGTAGTGGGGTAAATTCTAATTCATAGTAGATCATTACATGTTTGGTGTCTATCTTAGCCATTTTTGATATTTAAATTTTCTTACTCTTTGGTTAATTGTATACACAAGTCTTTATTTTTCAAAAACACAAAATTGATCTAAAGGAGGGATCTATAGTTTCGCAACAAGAATGAGAGAGGAATCAGTTACCTATTCACTCAACATAGAGGTTGTTTCAACATGAGCATCATTTTGACTTCAATTTAAAAGAATTGGCAGAAGCCACTGACAATTTTCATGAAAATGAGAAGCTTGGACAAGGTGGTTTTGGAACCGTATACAAGGTGAACCTCTATTCCCTAAAAGACATAGTGTTTCCATGGATTAGGAAATTTGTTTAAACAGACATAGATAAGTCTTATTTTGATTTCATCTTTCAGGGAAGAATAAAAGATGGAAAGGAAATAATAGTGAAAAAATTGTCTATGAAGTCAACACAGGGTAATGAACAATTTATGAACGAAGTGAAACTTGTGTCCAATTTTTAGCATCGAAAGCTTGTGAAATTGCTGGGATGTTGCACTTAGGGAGATGAAAGGTTGATTGTTTATGATTATTTTCCCAATAAGAGCCTTGACACCTTCCTCTTCAGTAAGTTACACTTGATTTCATGATCATTCCCTTTCTCATCAAGATTTTTAGTATTCCAACATTGTTTGAAAGGCATGATAGTCTAAGAATTGGGATTGCAGATCTAGAAAATTTTAGATTGTTAGATTGGCAAAAATGTTATAACATTATCCTTGGGATTTCCGTGGGCTTCTTTATCTTCACGAGGATTCGTCGATGAAAATTATTTATGTAGATATTAAACCAAACAATATTTACCAGTGGGATTGGCCTCCATATAGCAAGGTAATATGTCCATTAATATTCCTATTTGTAGCAATTTACTTGTATTGTTATGGCGATGTCCATCAGGAAAGCCTAGCTACATTACAAATCTAGCTAGGAAACCCTAACACTGAGAATGTAATGTCGTGTATACTAGTATTAGGATGATGCACAATACTCATGAAGCCATTCCATCCAAACACTAAGAATGTAATTTCATTTATACGTGTATACCATTAGGAAACCCCAGCTACATTACAAATCTAGCTAGGAAACCCTAACACTGAGAATGTAATGTCGTGTATACCAGTATTAGGAAATCTAGCTACATACCGGTATTAGGATGATGCACAATGCTCATGAAGCCCTTCCAGTATTCAAATGATGCATAATGCTCATGAAGCCCTTCCTCCCCCGCATGATCCAGCTAAGACAGAATGAAGTGAGTTTGATCACTTTTCCTTTTTTTTGTTTATATCCCGATCTGGTCAAAATTTTGACAATAAACTTAACTAAAGTTGAAATTTTGACCTTTTTGGGACATAAACAAAAAAAAAGTGAACATCACAAACCAAAATGGTCTTTGATCGAAAATGAAGGTCGAAAATGAGGCCCAAATGTATTAGTGATTCAAAATGACAGATCATCTCAAAAGATTTTTTTTTAAATTTTCCTCAAGACAATTTTCTCCCCCCCCCCCCCCAAGTGGCATATACTTAAAATGTAAGATTTTCAATAAAAGAGATCAAATTTACAAATTGGCAACCATACCAACAATTATACAGTGAAAACCCATGTGAAATTTGGATGCCATTGATCTCTTATATTTTCTCCATGAACTTGGAGTAATTTCTCCATCTGTCATATTTTCCTCAAGCATTAACTCCTTCCTTGGAAGTGACTGATCAGGGTACACAGGAGCTACATGACACATATATATGATGGTTAATGCCTCAACTTTCTCTTCTTTTCTAAAACAAACACGATGACTTTCATCAAGTTGAACAATTGCAACTTCCTATTTCAATTCCCATCTATGAGTAGATCCACGTGTTGAGAGAGAAACTTCTTTTCTTAACGAATATGGCTATTCTCTTATGGCATCCAATTTTACAATGCCTTCATTTTAATAGTTGGAGATATCGAGAAACAATTCCAACCTTTGAAATGCAACAATCTCTAATTACTCAATAACAGATCCCTTAAAGTGTTACAAGGTGTTCTCCCGTGGTCTCCTTGTGTTTTGTAGCACATAGATGGTTCTCGACATGTCTTAACCACCTCCCATACTTGTATAAGTCAAGTGGTTGTATCGAACATTAGCAGGTCAATATTTTGGTGCAACAACTAATAATTGATATCAAAGTCGAGGTCATGGGTTTGAACCCTGCGCTTGCGCTGGGGAGATTTTTGTAAGGTGTGTGTCCTTGGCCTCCTTGTGTTGTGCAGTGCAACTGTGGTTCACGACATAGCTTAAGTACCTCACATGCTTGTATAAGTCAAGTGGTTGTATCAAGAATTAACATGTCGATATTTTGGTACAATGACAACCAACATAAAGATCTTTCTACAATCCCTTCTTTCCCAAGCCTTTCTAGTTCTAATACCAAACTAACATAACAAATTAAACCTAAGAATCTTATGTAACACACAAACTAGTCTCATAAAATGGAAACCATTACGGTCACAAAAAATTGTGGACTATCAATCAAAACACTATTTTGTTCATTTCATAAACCATACTAACTCAATATTACATTCCACAACTATCTCCACTCTTCTACTCTCTCCCGAGGCTAGAAACAATGCCTCATTTTATACTTGAAAATAAGCTAAATTAGGCCTAAACCAAATCAACCTTATCTCCCTATATTTAGGATTATCAAAATGCAATCCTATATTATTCTAACCATACTACGAAAAATAGAATTAATTTTTTTTTTTTACTAATTACATCTCTTTGGTGGTTACAAAAAACTCCTTCGTACATTCCTGAATGCACCTGCATCACATTAGATGTCAAATCTTGTACCATTTCATGATGATGTCATTTCTCATGAAGATACATTTTACAAATTTATTCTCCAACTAATAATTTCTTCTTGAGAAAAAAACAGTATAATTTTTATTATTTTAAGATATGTGATCATCTTAAATACAATATTGCACATGTTATTTAAGTCTACATAGGTAATTTATTTTTAATTACTTTAATTGGGGCATGATAATAAGTTGCACATTCATGATATTTCAAATTCTTTATTATTCTTGTGCATTTGGAAACATCGATAAGAAATGTCTCACTTTTCAATTTTATGTGTTATCTTCATCTTAATAAGATTTCAAAACAATAAGACTATACATTTGTAACTTTATTTTTGTTTCTATTTAATAACACATAGCGAGCATTATAAAGTCTTTCAATTTATAGGAGACATTCCTTACCTTGGTAATGATTTTTAATTTAAAAAATAATAAAATTTAATTTCATAGCATTAGATTTTAGTAATAGCTTTGGTCATAGATTCTAACACAAATATGTATATGGTTTGGAACCAAAAATTAAGATGTCTTTATGAAGAATTTTTTCCAAACCGAACCTCCATATGTGTCTTCTCAGTAAAATCTAATGTCGAGACCTGTTAACTAGTTGACAAGTTGAGGCAACAAATTTTGTCCAAAACCTTTGTTCTAAGCCAAATCCATTGAGAAAACTTGCAACTCTCTATAGTAATGTTGTTCATGTTTTTTGAAACTCTTATTCTATTGAGGTGTGTGCAGAGTTATCTTATAAATTTCTATCGCATGATTCATATATATTTCTTTAAACTTATTGAACGAAAATCACTATTATTCTTAGTTATCAAAATTTTAATAATTTCATTAGTCTATTATTTTTACAAGAAATCTCTTTAAAATAACTAAAGATCTTAGATTTACTTCTAAGGTAATGTATCCATGTTCTACTATGGTTACAAATAAAATATATATAATAAATTTAAAAAAAAATTAACATAACCAAATACATAAGAATGGATCTAGTCTAACATCCTATAAAATAATTGAGAATTAGAGTTAAGTTGAATGTTATTTTACTCTCTTTGTTATTGCTTATAATAATGAAAGTGTAGATATTGTATATCTCTTCACAATAGGAGCATAAGAGCTATCATGCATACATCTTGTTGAAATAGAAAGGCTATGTAAACACCCTTAGCAAGCATCATATCTCCTTTCATCATATTGCATCTTCCACTAAAGAAAATGACTCGCACAGATGAATTATAACATTTACTTACATAAAAGAAGTATCATGCCAAATATGAGATATACAAGTTATAATTTTCCTTTTCCCTTGTCCATTAGGGAATTGTATTAAGAATGTTTTATGACTAACAATCCTTAGATGAGAGTCTTCTCCAATTTTCATCTTTTCAGTATCATGTTCTTCATATTTTGACAACTAAACCCAATGTGAACTAATGTGGGAAGAGGCGTTAGGGTCTATTGACCATGCATCATCTGATGTGTGTGTAATTAAGGATACAATTGAGGCATCACCATTTTCTTGGGAGATTCAAACATGATGATGATTATGGGTTCTAGTTACTATGCCATGTTAGGTACACATTGACGATCACAAATACAGAAAGGGAGAAAAACCACACAAGAAAAAATACCTCTTCAAAAGAGAAAAATGCAAGTGATAAAAGAGTGATGAATGGAGTACTCAATGCGATCTTCCAAGAAATACATCCATCAAACATATACAATCAATATCACACACACCCTTCCCCCCACCCCAACCCATAACAGGTAAAAGGGACAAATATATCCCCCTAATAATGAAGTAGCTCCTATATAAATAAAGACCGCCTGAAGACAAAATATGATCTAACACTTGCAAGAAACATACCTTCCTTTGAAAAGAAACAAGTCCAATGGTGTATATAGAGGGAAATATATCTACAAGTGGATAGATAAGGGAATAAGGCTCATCATTTTTATCTCTAAAAAATGGTTCTGTGTCTCAATGGTTGAATGTGCCACAAAAGGAGTGCTATCTCAATCAATGAAGATGCCAAATCAAGTGATTGTGAAAACTCATTAACAACAATCTCCAAAGATAATAAAGATGGGGATTATATTTGTGTTCTAACTATCATCAAAGAGGAGAGAAACCCGTTCAAGTGTGTCCTCCAAATTTGCAATATGAGACTCCAGAACAACTTTACAATATTTGTCAAATAGTCATCCCGCATAGCAAGATTTGAAAGAGTATGATCATCCTTCTAAATATAAGTATTGGAAGGCATGGGTGAATAAAAATTTGAAGAATTAGGAGATATAATATCAATACTAGTCTCAATAATTCCAAGATTCAAGTGATCAATCTTTTCTCCACAATCATGATTCATACTTGATGTTTGAGTGTCAATTTCAGTCAATGGAGTTGTATCATCATCAAAATAAAAATAGAAAGGAATAAAAATGATATGCATGATCAACCATCCAAATAGCTATGATATATGTATTCTTGAAGTACCTATTTAATATCAAACCAGGTGTGAAATTTATTGTTTTATCTTGTCCACTATGTGCAATTTGATATATAGAAAATATATTTTTTGAAAATGCTAGAACATAGAGTACATCATTGAAAGTTCCTTCTCCCATGTCAATATAATCTCCCCAAACTCCCACCGCACACACATATGTGTTTCTACCCATCAACATATTTAGTGAATTACAAGACTCAAAATATTTGAACATACCCATAGATGATGCCTTATGATGAGAGGCTCCAGAATAAATAAGTCATCTCCTTATTGTAAGATTTGTAGATGAAAAGAGTGCTTTACCTTTAATTTTCTCTATATTACTAGCAACTCCTTCTGCCATTGATTGCATAGATGTAGATGGTGGTGATGTTGATATTGAAGAAGAGATGGATATTGACAAAGGAAAATGGATGTTGTGCTTTTGAAGTGGCAATGTTAATTTATCAATCTTATTTTCTTAGAAAACTTATGCTTTCTATGTCCCAACCTTTTTTAATATGCACATTTTTTTCTCTCCTTTAGATGATCCACCTTTGGAAGAGGAAGAGAAATCAAGGGTATTCTAATGGTGATTCCTTGGGTTGCTCATTATTCTTGAAGTCCTTATTATTTTTCTTGTTACCTTTTCTATGTTTGAAGTCTATGGATCTTAAGAAATACGAGCTTATGATCTAGAAAATTTCAATTTTCCCATGTCAACCACTTTTTGTGTTCCCTTATGAATGAAGCTAAAAATGCATTAAGAGTAGGCATTATATGTGCAATACCTAGAACATCCAAAGTAGAATAAAATGTGGAAAATAAAATTGAATAATCAGAATCACATTTAGAAAGGATAGAAAGAATCAATTGAGAATCCAATTTATTAATTCCATATTGTTTCAACTACAATTTAAGAGATTTGAGATTGGTGAATAATTCCTAGATATTGTCTAAATATTATGGATTTTGAATAATGTGTTCTTATTTAACTTGTCTTATCTTTTATTTCTAAAGAGATCCTCCAATGTAGTTTAAATCTCATTTGGTGTTGTGCAAGTTGCAAAAATGAAATCAAAGATATGGATAAATGGTCAAGATTAAAGTACCAAGAGCTTCATTTCTCTTATCATGTCACTTCCTTGTTTCTACAAATTTTATGGGTTCTGGATCTATGCTTGATTTGATCCTTTGTAATTTTAATTTGAGCAATAATACCTCTATTTGTGCTTTCTATTTATGATATTTTAACGATAATTTATGAACGATAATTTACCACTCTGGAAAATTTTCTTCCATGTGATGGTGTTAACTCTCTCTCTCTCTCTCTCTCTCTCTCTCTCTCTCTCTCTCTCTCTCTCTCTCTCTCTCTCTCTCTCTCTCTCTCTCTCTCTCTCTCTCTCTCTCTCTCTCTCAGGGTTCTACCACCTTCCTTTTGTGGTGGGTCCCTTCTGAAAGTATTGCTTGGACGGTTGTACATAGGTGAAGGAAGAATCACTCTATAGT
Organism: Thuja plicata; assembly: GCA_018584345.1. NCBI lineage: Eukaryota > Viridiplantae > Streptophyta > Pinopsida > Cupressales > Cupressaceae > Thuja > Thuja plicata. The sequence goes on along the minus strand of MU224654.1, from coordinate 138,915 downwards.
CTCACATTCTCCTCCCAATTTTGTGTATGAGTTGTTTACCCACCCTTGATGTGGTTACTAGTTGTGCTACTAGTCCACAATCAAATGTCTTTTCTTGATCTTGTTGTAAATATCTGTTGTTTTATGCCTTTGGGCTATGCTTTTATAAGGGTTAGCACCCTTATTTTTTCTTCTTCTATAATAAAAAAAAATATTTTACCAGTCATAACACAAGCCTTTGACCACCTTGTTCAAGAGAAAATTTCATTTTCTTGCAAATTTTCACAAGGATAAGCCAAAGTACCAAAGTTGACTTCTAACTAAAATTTTGTGTATCAGAAAAAAAATATTGCAAAAAGTGCATGCATAAATCTGTAGCTCTCTTGAATACATTTTTGACGTCATACAAAAAGTGAAAAATCAAAGATATAGGTAAGAAGTTATGTGTTTGGAGGCTGAAAAACAAGATTTGACTTTAATAGACAACAATAAGCATCAAACAACAAAATATGAAAAAACTAACATGTGCCACTATGAAGCACACTAAATCAATTCTTCTTGATGATTATATGTTTTTAAAATTGCATCTTAGATCAAAAGTTACAACAATTTTCCAATGTTGACAAAAAATTTAAAAAGACAAATTTTAAGCCCCCAAAAGGGTTGGTTTTTGGTTGCAAATTAGTAATTTTTTTAGTGGCTAATATATTCAAATTGGCTAATTTTTGAAATTTGAGAATCCAAATTTGGCTAATAATACAAAATTTATGGCAACCTAAATTGCCACATTTTTACAAAAAATATTTGAATCGCTAAATAATTTATTTTATTGTAAAAATTTAACTCAAAGATTCGCCACCATATTTGATACATGGCTATATTCGATTTTTCTCAATTTTATAAGTTACTGTAGAAATCTAAATTAATTCGCAAATACTATATCATAATTATTAGTTACTATAGGATTGTATCACTATTATTTAGTTGACATTATTAATTTAAAATATAATTTGTGATCCTCATTATATTCCATGAGGTAAAAATGTTCCTATTTGACTTGTAATTCTTATGGAGTTTAAAATTTCCTTTGGATTGTTGATCCAAATAGAAATTAATAGTCTTGAAGAAATTTGAGGTCCCATTAGAATTAAAAAAATATCAGTATGTTTATCATACACAATACAATGAGGGTTATTATATTCTGTTTGAAATAAATGGTAACAAATAAATATTATATAGTCTATCCCTTGAACAGATCAAAGATTTCAACATCTAGCCCAATAACTTTATGTAAGAACTTATTTTTCTTTAAATGGAAGTATTCACCATGGTGAATAGTGAGTTTCTTGTTATTGTTTTTCATTCACCAATATTTTCTACAAAAAAACTGTGATTCAAAAATAATCACCAATAAGAATAATTTTCTTTCCGAAAAAATGAGAGATTTGCCAATAGAAATTGATTTTTTTCTTCAAGAAAATAAAAGATTCACCAATATTTTATATATAATTTGGGAGGGGCTTTTCTTAAAGTTATCCCTATTGCAAATATAATTTCCACTATTGTAGTCCTTACAAAAATTCATGAAGGGTGGTGGGAGGATGTGGGTTTCCCATGCCACCTTTGTGGGCATTGTTGGACCTTAGGCCACCCACACTAGCAATACAACCATGAGTGGTAAAATGAAAGACTGAGGGCTAAAAGTGATAATACTAAATAGACACAATATAAAAGTAAAATTTTAACACAAAAATACAAAAGTAATTAAATTAATTGTTTGGTCTTCTTTCTCATTCCTAGCAAACTTTGCATTCCAACACCAATATTTTATTATGGTATCTTAAACAAGATACACAACTAATTTCCTTCAAAATTATGATATAATGAATTATATGTTTGTCATTCTATCTATTGATGTAGGATTTAGATTACACCTAAACCATCATATGAAAAGATCAATCCTAATCTATATAGTCAATTAGTGGAAATTTTGATTTATGATACTTTATATAAACCTAATATTACTTAGTGGGAATTTTGATTTATGATACTTTATCTAAACCTAATATTACTAATGTAGTAGGTATTTGATCTAGATTTATATAAAATTTATATATGGATAACTACAAATTAACAAAATAATAAAATAATCAAAAGGTCAATTAATTATGATCTTTATTATTCGTGTACGAAGAATGTTAATTTATTAGATTATGTGATATTGATTATGATGGTGAATTTATTGATAATAAAATTTCTTCTTATTGTGTCTTCAAATATGGTGTAGGTACTATCATATTGAAAAGTAAAAATTAACATATAGAAGTACAATAAAATAAAAAAAGAATCAATATGGTCTAAGAGGTTATTAGATGAATTGGGTATTAGTGAAATAACTATTTTATTATGTGATACTTATAGTTAGTTTACTCTTACTTAGAAGAATCTTATTCAATATCAAATAACAAGCACATTTAATTTCATTTGCATTTATGCAATAAAAAAGTTTCCAATAATGAAATTAATCTCATGTTCTTTCAAATTGATGAACAAGTGGCATAAATATTTACTAAACTTCTATGCAATAACATTTTAAAAATTAAAAAAATTGAAGCTAAAAGAGTTGTTATTGAGGGAGAGTATAAATGATAATGAAACCTCCTAGTATCTAACTATATATGTACACTTGAGGAAAATTGTAAGACTTAATAGCAAGAACCTAGGTAAATGAATAGAAATAGAGGGCCAAAATTAAGAATTATTTTTAACTTACCAAAAGTTGAAATTGAATGAGTATAAATTTGAGATACTTATACATTTAACGTTGTGACAAGGATAATAATACAAGTGTATAGGATCTAGTTTGAATTTTTTTAATTATGGAGTTTAATTAATTTAAAATTTGAGAGCACACAAAGTGATCATATTTATGTCTCGATAATTATAACATATTACAATGTGTGCTTGTCTCATTTTTTAAGCTCCTTTGATAATTTTGTAAATCCATTATAATCATGTATTACTTAAAGAGTTCTTATTTTTATTTTTAATAAATATATACCTTTTAAATTATTTTTCTATTAAAATATGATAAACTCGATATGTTCTCTTCTAATTTTGAAAAAAAAATACAAAAATAAAAAACATTATTTTTCAATATGTATAAAATGAAGTGTAGAATGTGTTTTTTTATGATTGAATAAAAAATTATAAAAAACTACAGTTAATTTTTAAAAGCATATATACACTACTAATAGTGATTAACAGATAAAATCTTAATATATATTTCTTTGAATTAATAAATGGTTAGAAAGTTAAGATGAAACTTAACATTGCACATTATAAAATGCATATTTTATAACACACTTCCCTTCTAATACACCTCTGATAGGTTGCATATGAAAAAAGTAATATAATGGCTAAGAAAATATAGTTTATCATTTTTGTGGTCCCATAAACTTTGTTTTGAACTATTAGCTATACTTTTTTTTGTGTCATTAAGTAGTTAGTTTTATTCTTTGTTGAATATTTTATCATTGTTCGATAATGAGGCATTTATTTTGTTATATCACATTCATACTACATTCTTATTATGTCTTTTTGTATTATATTAATATAGTAAATTGATGTTTTTAAATTTTTGTAAGAAATACCTTATCATTCTTGACAATTGAGTAATTTTAATATTTCTTTTATTCAAACTATACATAGGGCATTCTTATTGTGTCAATTTTCCTATATTGAAATAGATTTAGAAATTATGAAAAAAAAACCATTAAAGACAAAAACATGGATAAAACAACTTCATGAACCTAAAAACTAAAGTCTGAAGGTAAAGATATACATATTTCACAAATAAATTATATGTCAAATTAAATACTCTAGCATCCAGAAAAGCCAAAAAAGAGGAAGAAAAGATTAGAATATGTAGATTAAAAAATAATACTAAAAGACATAAATAATGGTTGCAAGTTGAAATTCCTAGCTTCAAACACTACATGACTAAGGGCGTCTTATGTGGCTAGAGGCTATAGGGGCCACAACATTAGAACCTTACCAATAGGACTCCAACTAGTGTAGATCTGTATTTCTATTATAAGAATAAACATGTTTCTCTACATTCAATACTATCATAGGTGAACCAAATTAGGTTGGAAAATAGAGGGTATTTTTCATAGATATTGTTATCAAATTATAAAAATAAATAGGATATCTCTACATTCCACGACCTTCCAAAAACCATCCCATCAATTTTTCTCATTTGTATATCTTTTAAAAGGATCTTAAGAGACCTCCTTTAACCATTTCATCCTAGAAGGTTATGGAACCTTGGGTTGTGGAATAATATTAGTTATATTTATTTCTTTCCACAATGTCATCTTTTTAGAATCTCTCTCTACATCCTAACAATAAGACAAAATTGCCCCTTTTACAACTTTTGATTTAGGCTTCGCATAAGGAAACTAAATTAAGTTGGTTAAAAATAAGGGAGGCTTTTGGGAAGGTCTCATTTACTAACCATAGGAATAAATAAGATATTCTACATGCTAAGGTCTTCCCACATGCTCCCATCAAATTTTCTCACTTTTATGCACTTTGGTCTCAAGAAACCTCTTCTAGGTGTTGGAGACTAGAAGCCTTGAGAATATTGGGTGAGAAAATGAGCCCCCTATCCTTTCTATAATGCTTCATTAACAAATTTTATCATTTTACACCCTTGCACTACATAAATTCTCCCATTTTGTAGCTTTCAATTCAATGCTACCATCGATAAACCAACAAAACTTTCTAAATTAGCTTCTAGTATGTATTTATTTATTTTCTCAGTGTTGTGTCCCTCCTGTACTTGTTATAAGTACTTTTGTACATGAAAACTACATTGAATATTAGTAAATAAAGATGCTCCTATAAAATACCACATTTTGGGTTGCTTTTGATTAACATTAACTCATATAAAATTGTCAATTTTGTATTCCACAAATCCATATTTGTTGTGATGTATGCCACATCTAACAAAGGAATCATTATTCATAATCATATTTGTGAGAGCTATCTTACTTCCAATACTATGAACAATCATATTGGTTGGAAAAATCTTAAATATCAACACAAAAAGGGATATCATGAGGGATCCAATGGCTCTCTCTTTTGCTTCCTGCCATGGAAATGTTTTTAATCAGTCCTCTTTAGTGTTGCTTCCAAGGTTGTAATATGGGGTTGTGGGTATTGATGGGGAAAATAATGGGGATTCTTGTTATGGATTATTGCTTTCTTCCTTTATTGCACCTATTTTTATACTTGTGGGTTTTGAGGGTGAGTGTGTCTCTGGTTCGAGCACTACTTCTAGTGCATGGGTTTCTACTACAGTTGTGATTTCTTATTTTGGTGCTTCTTTACTTGTTCTCCCTCAACACCCTACTGGGAAAAATGCTACTATTGATGGGATAAGCCTTGGTCATGTTATTATCATTGATCTTCCTCCTAAGGAAAAATATTATCCTCTTTCTTGTGCCAAGACCTCCCTTGTGGTGGTCTGTGGATTGGATGTGGTGGATAATGTGGACTTCTACCAACTTTGTAAGTTAATTTGTAGTTTTTTTGGTTTCTACCCCTCTCTACTAGATCTTCATCTCTGGGTGACTAATTCTAGTTTCTAGTAACATTGAGCTTTTCCCTTGTGCTAAGGGATTTTTTATTGTTGCTTTTGTTTATTTTGAGGAAAAATATCTGGTGATGAAAAATTTGTGGCTCTGGGGGATTCATTCCCTTTCAGCCAAACCTTGGACAACCTCCTTCAACCCTTTTAATGAACCACTCAATGTGCATCAAGTGTTGGTTTGTCTCTGCAATATTCCTCTGCATTTTTGGGAGAATTCTTTTTCAAGGCAATCTACAACTCTATTGGACATTTCTTAAATCTAGATAATATCACGTCCTCAATGGGAATTTTTACCTTTACATGAATTTTGATTGACTTTGACATCTCCACACCTCTTCTTGTATATTTGGTCCTTATGGTTGGGGATATGCCATGGACTTAACTATTGGATTATGAGGATCTCCCCTTCCAATGTCATCAGTTCTTTTCTACGAGTCACTTGGAAACTTATTGTTCCCTTTCCACTTGGTGGAATGAAGCTAACACTGAACATCCGAATGGCATAGCTTCAGACTCTTCCTCTAATGAATCTTCACAAGATGATGATGAGTCCCCTCAGGATAATGTTCTTGTTGCTAATTTGGACTCCTTAGATCTTGTTGATCCTACCCCGTCTCTTACTACTGGTGTGGATCCCTTTGGCCATATGGACCTTTCTATGTCTACTGCTCCTATCCTACATCAATCTATGATTGATGATGTGAAACCTTGTCAACACTCTACCTATTGTATTGACAATCTTACAAAGAGTATTTCCCCACTTCCTACCCCTTGTAGTGGGAATCCTAGAAATAGTATTGTATGAAAATGCTTTGATGACATAGGAAAGATCATTATTTAGTTTCTCATTCTCCTCCTCACATCATGTATGAGTTTTTTACCCACTCTTGATGTGGGTTTCTTGTTTTTCTACTAGTGTGGTGTTAACGGTCTCTTATTGACCTTGTTACTTATGACATTTTGGGTCAGTCTTTATAAGGGATATAACCCTTGCTTTGATACTTTTTAATATTAAAAAAAAAAAAAATTTCTTGTATTTTCTTTTGTCTTCTCAAATTGTACTACCATAATAAATTCAAATTAATAATGCAAAAACTTTCCAAAAAATCATGGACACATAAAGATGGAAGAGAGGGAATAGAAATGAACACTATCAAAGTTATCAATCTTTCAAAATTCATAACCAATAAAGAAAGAAGAAAATGTTACAAGGAAACAACCAAATAAAAGCTCATTTTATAGACAAATGTACTCATTTTTTATTCTTAATCATGAGAGGAACAATATGTAAGAAGACTTGTAAGCTACTCAATACTTACTATCAATACTAACATATCACATTATTGTGTATTTCCACTCTCAATAATATGCATCTCCTCATTGGGGTTTTATAGAAACTTCCTAAATTTTAATTATCTTTTCATTTTTTGTCATCCTCTCCAATGGATACATAATTTTAAAGGAAATTTTTTGCACGCAAAAATCATAATCTTATATGTCTTCTCTTAAGTTTGGGAGAAAATGAAGTACTTTCCTAATAAAAATATTATCACTGATTAATGATTCTTTTGTAAATAGATATCTCATCCTTTTATGTTTTCTCTTCTTAAAAGTAGTAATTTGATCTTTGATAAATAATACTCTATTATAAATTATAATGAAATAAAATATAGGGAGCGTGATGGGGGTATTCACTCGGATTTGTTGACAAACTAGGAAGCTCACACCTATATTCTCTCATAGATTGGAAGGAAGATGATCCACTAGGCTAAAGGAGGCTCAGAAGGGATGCAATCACCCTTTATTGTTAAGGAATATTACTATGCAAGTGAAAGTGGAAAATGAAAGATCTAGGCAAGATAGAGAGAGAAAGGATTTTTTGCAAGTATAGATAGATTGAAAACTAAGAACTCAATTTCGGGACTAGATATAGAAAGAAAAAATAATGACTAACCTATAAAAAAAGTTCTAGCCTGAAATAGGAGGTCTGGGGTGACATGGAGGGTCAAGGATGAGTCAGAGTTCAGGGCTGAGTCAACTTGTCTTTGACCTTGCACTTTTTTATAGCATGACCTACAAAGTTTAGAACTCTATTTGACCTTTATGTAGCTTCTTTTGCATGGGTGCCACCTTTTTCCTACAAGGAAAAATCGGTAAAAGTGTTGTAGAAATGAGTTTTCCTAAGTCAAATCTTGGTTGAGGAATCTACCTTGAAATTGAAATGAAAATTCTTGAAAAGGAAGCATGCTAATATGTAGCAAAGGCTTAATAAATTATTTTACCTTCACGAACCTGCTTCATGTCAAAATGATCATGAAGATTCTTGAAGTTTTCTTTGATGTTGTCTTGACCTTGGATCTAGGATAGGAAGATCATGAATTCCTTCATAAATAGTTGCATCTAAAAATTACTCTTTGTCTTCCATGCTTGATGCTTGATATCTTTAATTTAATTTGATACTTTCTTGATTGATTAAATTTCCTTTAATTTATCCTTGAATACTTGAGAAAGATGACGGATATTATGAGTTATTACCAAAATGAGGGAGGTAGACTTTTATATATACCTCTCCTAGTCATTTCAGGGGGAAAAACCCGATGGAGACTGACATGGATTTGGGGATCCCCTAAAATCAAATGACCTTACTTGATTCAAATTTGGGGCCAATTCCTAGGGTTAGGAGGGACCCAACTTTCCCCTGTTGGGACTTTTGGAATAAATTAGGAAAGTTATGCACTAAGAGGGGAGGGTTGAATTCGCACCCTTAAAACTTTTAACCATACACACTGATCAATTACCGAGTTAAATACATTACATAAAATGAACATAAAGTAAATAACTCACATCATGAGATCTGCAACACATAACAAAAATATTTTGGTCAAGCATAAATCCTTTGTTAGAGGAAAAAATTACGGTGGGGATGACACCCACAATCCTTGACTACTACAGTATAAAGGTTGCTCGGCTAGAGCTACAGTGTTAGCTACTTCTGGTAGCTTACCTTGTTAGGAGTAATATACTTGGTTAAGAGTACAAAATACTTATTCAGTCTACCTTGTTAGAGGATTTTACAATCTCTAATCTAAGAGATGTACCTAGTTAAAGGATTTGCAAAATATAAAGACCTGTTATGGCCTACCCACAAGCAGGTTTGCACTTCTCTAATTACAACAAAATTCAATACAAAATGTTTGATAAAGATGCATCAATCAAGTGTTGTCTAGACTCAGTGTCCTCTATAACTTTGTTACCTTGTTCTGCACTTAGTAGCTTAGTATCATAAGCTCTGCTTCATTTTGCATACCTCTCCTTTGCTTCACTTTGAAACATCTTCATAACCTCTTCAGTTTTAGCAACATCAACAGAAACAACATCAACAACTGCAACCACCTTCTCAATGTTCAAAATTGATCTCTTATACAATTTTCAGGCGGTTAACTATGACTTAGCCGATTAACCAGATCTAGGGCACCGTGAATCAACAGTGGAGATTAAGTGGTTAAAATTAGGTTACATCTCCAATGTCATATGCCTTCTAAAACTTCATTGGTGGATCTGCCTCATGATCCTATCCAATCATGTGTTTGGAGTCCCAATGACTCACCTAATTTTTACCTTAAAATCTGTGCAACACTTCCTGCTCGGTGTCCAAATACAATGTATCTAAATTCAAATGAAATTTCATCTCTGGAGTTCTTGGTAACATACTTTTGCTGACTCAGTAACTCTGTATTCTCTTCCTGGTGTCTATGAGTGCTCGGTAACTGTCTTTACATAACTTGGTATATGTATCTTGCTCGATGCTTGATAACTACTCGATGCTTAGTGGCTATCTTGGTTGCCTTTACCGACTATGTCTCCTTCATTATATGACTTCCTTCCTTCGGTTACATTCACTGATATATGAATTTATAGAAAACTAATGAAAACAAAATCTTTTTAGGAGTAACAGCCCCTGAGCCACCCAGTTGCCCTTAATTGCCCAATATGGGCTCAAATTTGGGTTAAGCATCCAATTTTTGTATGGGGATGATAAAAATATGGGTGAAATCAAGGTTATATCAAGATGAGTGGGCATGGAATCCTTGGACACTAAAATGTGGCCTCACTAGGCAATAAAATTGTATAGGGATACAATTTAGGGTACTACACAAATATTTCCATAAATTTGCATACAAAAGCCAATAATAATTATATGATATAATTGCAAACCATGTTATAAATTTATATAATTTCTATACTCTATTTGAACAGATATAAATATTTTAGCATAATAAGGATCATAACAAGATTCATGGGTTCTTAAAGTCTAAAAGCATATAATTTACATCTCATATATACATTTAGATAAATCACGGTGATACATAAAATTTAAACAAAATGAATATCTAAAAAAATTTATATAGATGTATAATGATCTATACAACAAAAAAATAAAAATCTCGGTCTACATGTCATGCAAGCATACAAAAAGTGTATATATGAAGAACTATGAACTATCATCAAACAACCAACCTTGCTAAACCCACCAAAAAGATGAAAAAATAATATATTTAAATCTTTGTACTACTAATTATACCTCATGTGCACAACACTTATTATAGCTCTACCTATTAATTAAAATAGGCAATATACATATTAATATACAAAACATGAGACATAAAATGACATAATTAAATAAACCCTTTTTGCATACCCATAATCCATTTCAATCATCCTCTACTTTTCATTATAAACCTGAAGTTGCAAATACATGGACTAGAGTTCTTGTATCATCATCTAACAAGCATGGAGAAAATTTTTTGGGCAAAGATGAATTACATTTACTTGTAGTAAATGGTGTTAGTTTTGACAATAAATCTATAATGACCTTCATATTATTGGATCATACCTTTGTAAGAGGCATAAAAGATACCATTATTGCATCAATGCTTATTTCTAGTGACCCACAAAGATGGAGATGATTCTAATGCAAAGTCATCAATTGAAAACAAAAATGAGGTTGCCTCACCAAGATAATAAAACGTACATGGAAACACTAAATCACATTATCTACATAAGGTAGCTCATTATATACACACACACACACACACACACACACACACACACACACACACACACATATAATTAATTGAATTTCTTCCAATTTAGGACAATACATTTAGCCCCCACTTTAGTGGTATATGACACTACATGCGTATACAAGTTAAAGTAAGAAAACATTTAGTAAAGAAAAAGGATATAGAAAAGTTCACAATGCATAGAACCTACAAGGAACCGTCAGTAACCACATCATACAATGTCAGTGATAATCAAAACCACCTAGGACTTACTAAGGAATGATTTGTTGGAAATTGATGCACTTTTGGAGTGATTTAATACACTTGAGGGTTGTCATTTATGGCAACACATCTGGAATTATGATCGATTGAAATTGTTCATATTTTTTGGATATACAATTAGCAAAATGACTAAGTATAGTAAATAGAAATATAGAGTATAGCAGTACAGTTTTGAACAACGAAGATAGTGTATGATGCATGGGGTAATGCACACTTAGAGGAAGATATTTTGGAGTATATATGACATACTGGTAAGGTCACTTGAGTTTTGGTGTTGATCGTAGTGAGTTACATTGTTTTGAAGTCATGCGAAGATAGAGAAATAGGAATACAGGACAGGTGAACAGTCATGATGATTGAGGGAGTATGTCGTGGACTCCTAGTGTGCTAAGTTGGATTGTGATTGTGGATGACCTACTCTTTGGAAGTATAAGGTCGCTGAAATTGTATTTACTCTTTGAGTATGTATTAATTCTATTTTGTAATGCATTAGAGAGCCAACTGAATGATGTAATATATATATATATATATATATATATATATATATATATATATATATATATAAAGAGNATATATATATATATATATATATATATATATATATATATATATGAAGAGCTTTTTGTAAAGGGAAGTGTGTAAGTGATGAAATGATGAGGTAGATGGAATGCATGGATGCATTGTGATGTAAGATAGATGCAAGATACAACTGGAACTATCTAAGCATAGCTGATGCTTGTAATGTTCACTGTTGAGATTTGATTATAATAGAAGTATTTCTGATGGTAAGAGTAGTGTGCTCAGTATACCTTTAACAGTGTTTTGTATTCCTTTAACAGGGAAATGTACTAATGTAATATTCAGCTCCTAATAGGGCTAGGTCTCCTAACAGGGACACTATACTTTTAGTGCATATTTGTGGGTACCATCCCCATCGGGGTTTTCCCTTGGCCAGGGTTTCCTTGACAACAATTCATGGTGTTATGAGTTATGTGTTGTGTGCTTATGTTCTTTTCATTTCAGTAATTATACACACACACACACACACACACACACACACATATTTATATATATACATGAATTAAAATACTAAAACTTATCGCATTGAAACTTGAAAAATGACTAATGCCACTTACCGATGTATATTTTGACATATTATTAAGTCATAACAATATTGTTCTCCTAATTGATAGGTAATTAAATTATAAGATATTTCTAAGTAACACGAGTTTAAAAGGTACTCAAATGACCTTGTAGGTAAGAAAATCAATTGTTCTATTCAAGGGGCTTCTTTCTAATCTTGATGGAAAATCTCTAATTATTTATTCTTTTGGTCCCTATGACAATTTTATATATTGTCAATGTGTATATATAGTTACAATATGTCCTTAGTAGAACTATTGACATTCCTCACTTGTAAATAAATTTATTAATTTTGAGAAAATTTCATTCATAAATTGCAACATGATGGAGTCTCTAAATTACAATTCACATAAATATATTAATGTGCACAAAATATGCACTTAAATTCATACTTAATTCTAATATAACTATATTCTGCCCAGTGGCGGACTATTATTAATTATTAAATTGCAACCCAGTTGCACATTATTAATTTTGAGAAAATTTCATTCATAAATTGCAACATGATGGAGTCTCTGATTTACAATTCACATAAATATATTAATGTGCACAAAATATGCACTTAAATTCATACTTAATTCTAATATAACTATATTCATTGAGTCTCTTCTCAATCCCTGCTAAGGTGGTGGACTCACTGGAAGCCATCCAGAGAAAGTTCTTATGGGCCGACAAAGATGGAAACAAGAAATACCCTCTTGTGGCTTGGGACACTATATGCAAGCCAAAAAAACATGGAGGCCTGGGTATCAAGAAGCTGAAGCAGTTCAACAAAGATTTGCAAGCTAAAAATATTTGGAGAATCTTCAACTCTACAGGGGAATGGAGGGACATTATGAAGGATAAATATGCAGCTAACTTAACCTTAAAACAATTCATTAGCAGAGACTTGGACCCGAAGGGATCTCACATATGGAATGGCATTCTGAGGACTAAAGGTATAGTGACTGCAAAAGCAAGATGGAAAGTTGGTAATGGTAAGGCTGTTAACTTCTGGCATGATGATTGGCTCAGACAGGGTCCTTTATGGAATTTGGAACCATACAATAGATGGGCTGAACATTGCATTAAAAGATTTGGCAGCAGAGTCAATGAATACAGAACTAACAATGGGTGGGTCAATCTTACTGAGGTGTCCCTGGACCTTAAACCTCTTATGGTCTATCTGGGCCACATGCCCCTCTCTCTCAATGAAGATGTTCTAGTTTGGGGGGAATCTACTAATGGCAACTATACAGTGGCTTCGGGATATGATACTATGCATCATGTTGATTCTATCCCAATTTGGGCCAAAGCCTAGTTTCCTGGTATCATCCCTAAGGTTAACATCTTTTTCTGGACTTTGCTCCAAAACCGTATTTTGACTGTGGATAACCTTATAAAACGGGGGCATTTCATTCCTAATAGATGCATCCTCTGTAAGATTCAAAGTGAAAATATGGACCACTTATTTATCCACTGTGATTTCACCAGGAAGATATGGCATCATTTCCTGTCTTTTTTTGAGACATCTTGATGTTTCCCTAATACTACTCTTAAGCTCTTTGACCAATGGAATCAGGGGGGAGCGGTCATCATCTTTGGTCTTGGGCTATGCCACACATCTACTGGGGGTTGTGGAAAGAGCGAAACAATAGGATCTTTAGGGAAAAGGTTACCCCGTCTAAGGTTGTAGCCCAAAAAATAGAAAATGCCCTTTTGGAAAACTACACCAATTGCAAAGGTATCACCTCTTTTCACAATAATGGGCCCAATAACACCAATAAAAGGCTAGGTTGCAGATGAACTTTACCACTAGAAGGGTGGTTCAAAGCTAATTTCGACGGGGCAGCAAAGGGTAACCCTGGGATGGCAGGGGTGGGAGGAATCATAAGGAACTCACATGGCAAAGGCATTGCTACTATTTCAGCCCCCCTGGGATCACAAACCAACCACTATGCAGAGGAAAGTGTGACACATCACACTCTAAAGCTCACCCAGGAAATGGGAATCAAGAACTTATGGGTAGAAGGAGATTCAAAGAATATTATAGACTGCCTAAATGAAAAGACCGGGCCTTCGTGGACCATTGAGAATATAATAAGGGAATGCAGAAAAATCCTAAATTCTTTTGATCAAGTCCATGTGGCACACGACTATCGGGAAGCCAACTAGGTGGTAGACAGGCTAGCAAATATGGGAGTCAAGAATGAAGAAGTGAAGAAATGGTATGATGGGAATAATTTTCTGCCAGAAATTGTTAACATCATTGAAAGTGATCAGGTTCTGGGCAGACTCGGAGTTATTAAAAGCTAATTATGAAGAGTTATGACAGATGGAGAAAGAATCCCTGTATGATGTGCAAGTACGTGAGACGCGATGGGATAATCAGTTTGTGGCCCTGTTGGCACACTTGGAGGCATATAATCAATTATAGCATTTACGAGGCAAAAAGAAGTCTCTCAAAACTCCAAATCAATTTCGTTACGAAACAGAGGGCTCTAAGTGAGAAGTTCACCAAAAACAGAGGAAATAGGGAATTTGCAAAAATGGTGGGAGAAAGGCACAGGAGAGAGCCGGAGAGAGAAACAAAAAAATGGCGTCAGAGATCAAAGGTCTGGGAGATCTTGAAAAGGGGTGAAGTGACCACTTACATTGAATGCCTTCATGGTGAAGTGACCACTTACATTGGAAGCCCTCTGTTACAAAGATGATGGTCAATAGCTGGAAAGAAGGGAAGGTTAAAATTGATGGGGTTACTTTCATGGTGACTAAGGAAATCATTTCGGTGGTGACTGGCATTCCCATCATAGGGAAGAAATTTTATAGGGACAGGAAGATATCCAGCCAAGCTTTGACAAATTTCATTAAAAATGAAGTTGAAAAGCATGCTCTGGTAAAGAAGGGCACCTTTTACCACTCGAGCTCAATCAAACCTCTGTGGCATTTTGTGTTGAGGGAAATTATCATATTCATCTCACTGGATACGAGATTTGACCGCATCAGCACTCACCATTTCGTGCTTCTTAACTACTTCAGGTATGCGGCAAAGGTTTCTATCCCTTTCTTCCTTTATTTGTCCATAAATGAAAACATAAATGACTATAAGGAGAAACACATTAGCAACTTGGCTTTCCATGAGGGTTTATTACTGTTAATTTATGAGTACTTCAAAGCTCGTACTTTGGGGAAGGAAATCAAAGGAATTGAGGAAGGTAATTCTGAGGAGGGTTCGGGGGAGGATTACGTCCCCTTTGACACAGAGGACAACAGAGAAATGCACTCAAAGACTGAGGAGGAAGAACCTCTTCAGACAAAAAAAGGGAAGAAAAGAGTCAAATTGGAGACTATAAAACAACACATAGAGATATCATCAGATAGGGAGTACAATGAAAATGAGGAAGGCATGGAAACGGGGAATGAGAGTTCGGGAGAAGATAGAAAAATGAAATAAGGTGCGAAGAAGGGGAAGAAGGATAAAAAGAGGAAGATCACAATCAAAATGCCGACTCAGAATGAGGAGGAAAGCTCGGGGAAGAGGGT
This sequence comes from Thuja plicata, assembly GCA_018584345.1. Taxonomy (NCBI): domain Eukaryota; kingdom Viridiplantae; phylum Streptophyta; class Pinopsida; order Cupressales; family Cupressaceae; genus Thuja; species Thuja plicata. Next base: position 123,267 of record MU224654.1, on the reverse strand, counting down.
TACGAGATTTAAAAGAGGGAATCAGATAAAGGTGGAAACCTAGGAGGAGAAGCAGGCTAGCCAGGAAAAAACACAAGAGGAGAGAGCTGAGGAAGAGGAGAGTCAGGGGAAGGAGAGTGAAGAGGATGTCAACAGCCAGGGTTTTGTAGAGTATGGAGAAGACCATTACACCTACAGTATTACACGCAAAAACAAAAAGGTCATCTGGAGAAACTTTGAAACGGTCTCTACAAAAATGGGAATAAAGCGAGAAACGGTCAGGACATTGGTTAAGGAGAACAATGAGGACAGAATTCAAATGGAAGAGCTTATTGATCATGCTCTGGTGATTTTTAGCGACAATGCGAGGGAAGACCCCCAAATGGATGTGCTGAACAATGCAAAAAATAGTGCCATTGATAGCTATAGATCAATGAAATTGACCTACTATGAAATCTATGAGCTAAAAAAAAGGATGGACAGGATGGAGAAAGAAAGCATAATCAACAACAAAAAGAATATAGCGGAGGACAGGGAGCTGGACAGTAGAGTGACCGAGCTGAAGCATAGGGTCGAAGGCATTGAAGCCTCAATGGTTAAAATTGATGAGCAAAGTTACAACATACTTAAAGCCTCAAATGATAACATCAAGGTTATCATTGACAAGTTTCAAGAACAAAGAGGAAACAAAGAGGATCGGCCGAAGCACAGCGACAGGGAGCAACTTCCTGAAGAAGAAAATAAGAAGAGAACAAGAGAGGAAGCCAAGCAGATGGAAAACTAGGAAGCTGACAAAGAGTTGACTGAGCTTGGAGAAGATGCAGGGAGAATGACCGAGCTGGAGATATGGGCGGCTAAGATTCTCAGAGATATAGCCTGAATTGCACCCCTGGTTCTTTGGTCCTGGCTTTATTGGGTGTGCGTCCCTGGCTTTTTATTGTTTGGGACTGTTTTGTTAGGTCTGCCTACTTTTTGTTGGTTGTTACGTAACGCTTATATGCTTTAGTATCTTTTATATATTCTGTAGGGTTTCAAGAACCCATCAAAACCTATTTTCCTTAATCAAAAACTATATTCTACCCAATGCATGATATAAAAATACAAAAGGAATAATGAGAAAGAGATGGGCTATAATGATCTTAGAAAGTGTCCTCATGTAATAACACTCTACAAGTAGACCAACCCAACAATAACCATTATTTTCTTGATCTAAAGACTTACGACCAATATAGAAGGTGTCATCATATAAGGAAAGAGAACCACTAGAAGTATTCTTTACCATCATCATATTCCATGAACAACTTGAATGCACTACTCATGTAGTTGTTGTACTAATGTGTGTGGATTGACCACACAAATCATCTCATATTAGTGGAAAAATTATTGGTATGAAATATTTTTTTGGTTCATTAGGCACTAGTGTTCATCATACAATGACCAAGATTACAAGCCCATGACTAGAAAAATTAGAAAAGAAAGAAAATAGAAGATTTAACTTTATTTGGTCACAATGACTACCTAGTGGGTTCAAAAACATAAAATTGTAAATATTTATATCCCTTAGTTGACAAGGTATTTAAATATATTTTACATCTCAGATAATCATACAATAAAATTTAAAAAAAAAAAACAATTTACAAAAGATCTAAGAAAATGCATATTTGCTTCAAGAATACAATAAAATTCTCTCAAACATCTTTAAGCCAAAAAAATTATAGTGGTCTTTAAATTCAATTTCCCCTTCACGTTTTGATCAACACTCTAAATTCAAGTATTCACTAGATCTTCCTTTAGGATTTGACCATCTCTATTGAACCAATATGATTCCTTCTCCAAGTTTAGGCTTGCAAACTTATTAAGCTTCACAATATTCAATCTTCAATTTTTTTGACATTTTATGACCTTACAAACATCATGAATGATGTAATCCATTTAAGCCAACATACTAAGCTCTTATGATTCCTCGGTCAAGATTGCATGCCTTATTGATTCCATCTTTTTATGTAGCTCAATCCATCTATAATATTCATTAGCACTACTTTAGCAATATTCATCCTCTCGACATTCATGTTCCTCGTATAGTACTTCTATAAGACCAATCACCATTGGACTAATAAATATGTGTGGGTTGACCACATGAAGCAGCTCGTAATTAGTGATGAAATCAATATTATGATTTAAATCTTAAGTTCATTAGATACTCATGTGTTCATCATACGGAAATCAACATTACAAGTTTATGACTATAAAATTTAGAAAAGAAGAAAGAAAATTTAAAAAAATAAATACTTTCTTTGGTTACATTGACTTCATAATAGTTTCCAATCGTATAAACATCTTTACCTAGAAAGAAATTTAAAGAATTTTTCCCTCTAAGACATAACAGAAAAAATCAAATAATAATATACAACATGCTTAATAACCTTTGAAATAAGAAAAGGCATGTATCGACCTTTGAAATGGCATAAAATTTACCTCATAAGATTATCTTAAACATCTTTATGTCAAACAACAAAATGATAATAGCCTTCAAATTCAACTTCCCTTTGTTTTGATAGAACTTTGAATTTGAGTGTTCATTAGATCTCCCTTGATGCTTTGACCAATATGCTTCCTTCTACTTGTTGGTATGTAAACTTACTAAGCTCAACTCATTTAATCTTCAAGTTTTTTTAACCTTCTTATTAGCGTCATTAAGAAACTAATTACTCTGGTCAAAATAATCCCCCTCCATCATATTTCCTTGAAATGTGTGGGCATATCCGAAATTCAAGGCATAAAATGTTGACTGGATCTTTAATTCCTTTGTCATATATAATAGTTTTAGAAATTGACTTGAGTTATTTATAAATCCTTGGTCAAGATAGGAGGGCTTATCTATTCTATCTTTTCATGAATAGACATAAATAGTCAAGTCCACGTAGTCACAAAACGGCAATAATTAGGCTATGACTAGTTTGGCCAATAGTCTTTGTTGTGGGGACACATAGACTTCGTGGGGTTGAAACATATTGGAAAGGCATAGGATGATATGAGGTGGCAATAGGTGATTGGTGGAGGTCATGGAAACAAAAACCACATGGGTGCAATTGAGTCCACACAAGGTCACATGGGTATGTCAAAGCAAGAGATAGCGATAAATGCAAGTGATAACCATACAATTATAATCGCTTGCACGGCCAATCCACATATAATAAAATGCCGGGGGGCTTCATTTTAGTTATATGACTCACGATAGCAACTCACATGCTAAATTGAAACCAAATAAATGTAACCTAAAATCTTAGGTGCTTTTTCAATTTATATTTAAATAGCTAGACATAATTAAAGCCTATACAATGAGTAGAAGTAGGGCATACAAGCATGTGCGACGTTAAATAAAGGTTGTTAAAGCTAAAACATCAAGGTCATTAGTCACATAATTTGTAGAAGGTAAATGAGTTAGACATAATAATAAAATATCAACGATTTTATTGTTGAAAGCAATGTTAATGACTACACATCTAAATGAAGACCTTCATTATAGGAGTGAAAATAAATGAGACAACACATCCACTAACAAATGAGACAATTATGTAAAGACCACAAGTAATGGGGGACTCCATGAAAATCAACTAGATACACATTATGGCCCCAAACAAAATGGTGACCAATATTGAAAATCAAACATAAGGTTTCTTAATGTTGTACAGATTGGACTATATTACAGAGGCCACAATAAATGGCCCCATTCAACGACACATCTAAGATGAACATCAAGGTACACAAAACTAGAAGCACAAACATCTAAACTACTCAATCCAAGGACTTGGTCTTGAGCGCTATTAAATACCAAAGGTCTTATACTCCTTGTGATTAAAAAATAACCATAATGCCTTCAAAGACAAACTTAAAATGAAAGATGGGGACTTTATAATCTAGCAATTTTGACTATCTTTAAAGTAGAAAGATTGCTTGGAAGATTGAGAGTAACTAAGATGAATATATAACTAGACTCACAAGCACAACCTTGAAAAAGTAAGTACAAAAGAATAATAAAATGCAACTCAATATAGTTTCTAGGTCACAATGTGCATTTGTATTCATTTTCTTCCTAATCTTGGACAAGGATCAATCCTCACAACTAGAACATTAAGTAATGATAGCTCACTTCACTTTGAAAAGGATTTTCACCCTCTCACCATAATGCCTTCAAAGACAAACTTAGAATGAAAGATGGGGACTTTATAATCTAGCAATTTTGACCATCTTTAAAGTAGAAAGATTGCTTGGAAGATTGAGAGTAACTAAGATGAATATATAACTAGATTCACAAGCACAACCTTGAAAAAGTAAGTACAAAAGAATAATAAAATGCAACTCAATATAGTTTCTAGGTTACAATGTGCATTTGTATTCATTTTCTTCTTAATCTTGGACAAGGATCAATCCTCACAACTAGAACATTAAGTAATGATAGCTCACTTCACTTTGAAAAGGATTTTCACCCTCTTACCATAATGCCTTCGAAGACAAACTTACAACGAAAGATGGGGACTTTATAATCTAGCAATTTTGACCATCTTTAAAGTAGAAAGATTGCTTGGAAGATTGAGAGTAACTAAGATGAATATATAACTAGACTCACAAGCACAACCTTGAATAAGAAAGTACAAAAGAATAATAAAATGCAACTCAATATAGTTTCTAGGTCACAGGTCACAATGTGCATTTGTATTCATTTTCATCCTAATCTTGGACAAGGATCAATCCTCACAACTAGAACATTAAGTAATGATAGCTCACTTCACTTTGAAAAGGATTTTCACCCTCTTACCATAATGCCTTCAAAGACAAACTTACAATGAAAGATGGGGACTTTATAATCTAGCAATTTTGACCATCTTTAAAGTAGAAATATTGCTTGGAAGATTGAGAGTAACTAAGATGAATATATAACTAGACTCACAAGCACAACCTTGAATAAGCAAGTACAAAAGAATAATAAAATGTAACTCAATATAGTTTCTACGTCACAATGTGCATTTGTATTCATTTTCTTCCTAATCTTGGACAAGGATCAATCCTCACAACTAGAACATTAAGTAATGATAGCTCACTTCACTTTGAAAAGGATTTTCAACCTCTCATATTTTGCATTAGTGAACCCACTGTCGTATATTTCCAATACCTGATGAGCATCTATAGCCCCTAAATTTATCTATTATTTTGATCATCTTATAAACGAGGCTCTCCAATGGTTTTAAGCAAACATAGGTAGCAAGGTCACCATTGTTGACCGTGTTAAATGTAAGTAGAAGTTAAGTGAGAATTTTTTATACTTTATCTCTCACTATCTGTCTATTTCTTCTAAAATCCCTTATACCCTCGCTGGTGGTGATCTTCACAAGATGTTCATCAATAGTTTGTAGTCAACACTAGGGGAGATTGATCAAATATCCCACCTTTTCTAATCGACACATGTTGGATCAATTTGGAGATTTTACTTTGAAATCTCACAATGATAACTTTGGAGTTGCATCTTCCTCTGGTGGGTCTAGGGAAAAATAATGTAGTTGCTAATGTGATAACTATTCCTCAATAAAATAAGAGAAATTCACTCAGTACTCAACATGATTAGGGTTTTACAAAACTCTTTGATTCCTATTTGAGTACATATTACATAAAATTCTCAAAGATATCCTAGTCACCCTTCCAAAGATTAGATTACTTCTAGACAAAAATCCATAGTCTCATTGGTATGATGCATCATGATTTCTTTAATATCATTGAGTATCAGGGCACGATACTAAATGTTTTGTATTTATGTGACATGTTTTCTAGGGCCACAACAACAACAAGATCATCCAGGTGGGTAATAAAAAGAAAAATTCTAATAAGTTTGTTGTAAAAGCTAATATTGAGTTGCAAATCTACATAGATCATTTTCCTCTGCATTCATCTAATTTTCTGTGAGCATCATATTCTCCTCTATGAAGTGATTATGCTTACATCAATACAGTGACCATTGCTCTGATCTCACCCTCGAGCTAGAAGATAAAAATATCAGATATCTTTAACATGTAATGACTCGCCATTTTGTGGAGAGCATTCTCCTTTGTACATCCTTACACGAATTAATGATAATATTGTTATTGGTGTTATGGTTTACCATTGCCTACATGGTCAATGTGATCACAAAAGGAGGCCTTTTTTATTAATGATCTTCATAGGAATATACATGATGGGTTGAGGGCTACCATTCGTATGCATGATACTCTTTTTGTTCCACCTCCTTGTCGGTCCTAGTAGGAACCATGGTTGTTTCACTTACGTTTGTGATCATTCCAGAGTTTGACTTTTTCTAGGTGAAGCTAGGCATTCATTAGCTATTTTGCATGGATGTTGTTTCCTCTATAGTACATAAGTGTCTTAAGTTTCCCTATGATGGCATGGTGCACAATATCCAGGACACTAGATATAAGCCACTTGTGTCACATAGGGGATTTTTATTTTGACCATTTTTTACCAGCTCCAGTTGGACCTTTTCTTCCCTATGGAAATCTTATGTACAAAGATTATTAAAAGTATAATACTGGGGATCTAGCTTATGCATTAGTTCAACCCATTGTTTCTTTAGCACATCTTACATCTATCACTCCTTCTAGGTATGAACCTATGCAATAGCATGCTTCATATTTTTCCACCTCTTTGTCGAGGGCTAAAGACAATCTTGTTCCTTTTAGTAGAACTTCCTATCCTCCAAAGACTAGGCAACCTCCAATGGTGCCTCGTGTTCCTTTTATTGTGCCTAACACAGGAAAAATAAATACACCTAGTTGTAAAATTTGATGTCCCACCACTTTGATCTTTCAATTATTCCACACATTCCTTGCCATAATTGGTATGGTAAGGGGAAGTGTTCCTCTTTGGTTGGTGCTTCATGCACAATAACTGCATCCCAACCTCTATGGGTTCCTCTTATTCTTTTACTTGCTCATAAATTAGAAAGAAGAAAGGGATCGATGGTTGAGACTAAGGACTATGAATTTACAACACCTCATCAATACAACCTTCTCTCTCATTGGAAACAACTTTGACAATCATTACCCCTCTAGAATTGGAAGCTCCTAAATATTCATAGGATTCTACTATTGGACATCAAAACCATAATATGCATAAACATAAGCGTCATCAAGGGCAATGGCCTAGAAGCGTGAAGTCAATCTAAAAGCTAAAGCGGAACCTTTTGTTTCAAATTCCATCTCTTCTTCTTCTCCTTCTATTGTTTATCTTTCTCATGTTGTTCTTTATTATGTCTCTACCTCTTTTGTTGCTCTACTTCTATCTTCCTTGGTAATTATCAATGAGCCTCAACCCAAGAGGGTCCAATTGTTTATTACTCTGTCCCTTGAGCCACCTCCTATCACTCTCTTCCAAACATTCCCCTATTCTTGTAGCCCATGGACAAGCTTCATACATAAGGCATGTTTAGTTTTTTCTTTCCATCTCATTTCTTCTCTACATCTCCATTATAGCTTATATGTAGTCCTTAAATCTACCATGGTTGATGTGAAAGTATCATCTCAACTGCCTAAGCGCAAGTTTGAGTAGGATCTCATTTTGATTTACTTTTGTAAGAAGTCTGTCCTTGCAACTTATTTTTATGCTTCTATTCTTGTAGTCAAGGATACTTCACCTTCTCTAAATTTTGGCATTGCACCTCTCCCAAATGTTAGTGATTTAACTCTCGTTCTGCAACCCTTTATTGAGTCACCACATTCCTCTTTAGAATGCATGCTTGACCCCTCAATTTTTTTTGACTTTGTGATCTATCTTCACAAGATTGTTGACTCTTGGCTTGCATGAGTTGTAGGATGGAATGTTGAGGTAGCCTCATCCTTGGATCTTGTTTCTATCGAGATGTTTGGTATTTTTTTCATTGTCATGCCTCCACAATTTTTTCCTCCCTCTGCATATGATCTATATTGGGAGGATGATGAATTGAATTGTGGAAGATCGCTTGAACAGTAACTCCTCTATCTTTAGATTAGAGTGTGTTTGTGCTAGAACAAAAGGTTATTAGGGGCCACACTCTTATAACATTTATTATCTATTCTAATATAACGACATAAAACCTTACATATTACATCCTTTATTAAGCTTCTCATTTAAAATAATTATAATCTAATAAAAAGTAGATTATTAATTATTTATGAATGGGGGTTATTGAGAATATATGAAAAAGGTTGCCACCCTTCCTCTTATATTTAAAGAGGTTCTCTCTCATTTGAGAGTATGTGAATTTGGAAATTTTATAGTGATTTATATCATTGTGCATAGAAGCTGTTATGGGCCATGTGGAAGTAAGGATAAGTATTTCCAGGTTCAGTCTATTTATGATAGACTATATTACGTAACTATTTTAATAAAATAATGCTTTATGGGGTTTTTTTAACCCAAAAGAGTTTTCCCCATGTATATTTTGTGTAATTTTTATGTTTATGGTAGTATGATTCTTATCTTATTTATTTTATACCTTGTTTTTAATAGCTAGTATCCTAAGACCTAATTTATAATAGTTTATTTGTTTGTGTTCCCTTGTACTTGTTTATATATGTTTGTGGTCTCGTAAAGGGCCCAAGATATTTTGTAGGTACTTGGATACAAGGGATGATATTTGTTGTGCACTTCCTCTATTTGTTTCATCATTCTTCACTTTTTTGTACATTGCTTTTCAACGTTTGGGGATGATAAAAAATGTTGGGGGTATTTAGGAATTATTCCATGTCAACCCAAATGTTTGTTTTTCCTTTGTTTGTCTGTGCTCTTCTTCACGATCCAAAAACTTTGATAAAATGATAAGTATTCATATGCAACTATATATGTGTATTAATGTCATTTCTATGAATTCTACTGACCCCAAATAATTGGATCCCCCTGTCTCTTCATGTTTTTTTAATGTCGTGGATGTCATTTGTTATCTATTTCAAGGTAGCATTCCATGAATACATATTGTTATGTTTTCATGACATAGCATTTATTCTATCTTGTATCATGTCCTTTCATATTCATATTCATATTTTCATCTCTCTTGTCTCGTATTTCTTTTCCAAATATGTTTGCATCCAATTGGATTATCTATCACTTCGCATGGGGTTCATCCAATGTACTTGGTCCTATAGATATACATGTCTTGTTTTATTTTTTTATCCTACGATGCAATTTGTAGCAGTCATCAACCAATTAGATTGTCATATGGTCTCTAAAATAACACAACTTGCCACTAATACATATCAATATTGTTTGATGTCTATGATATTTTCATATCTAGTGATCATTATTGTCTAAACTTTCTCTTTTCACCTAACATGTTTGTGGTGATACATCTTGACATATTTTCCAGAAGGGTTGACTTAGGTCTATTCCCTAGGGACAACTTCATGTGGATAGAATACTATGTTTCCCCTTCACTCAACTTTCTCTACTTTAGCTTGCATTTCTTCATAAATGCACATGCTCGCTAAAGTGGGAGAAAAACATAATGTCGTAATTACACCTTGTATAATTTCACATCACATGAGCAACCTCTTTGGATAAATTAGGGCAGTTTTAAAAATTAACCTTAAATCCTATCCTACAAACCATTCTTTCCACCTGACATGCTTAGTTTCCTAACAGTTAGTTCTAGATGAAGCTTATGCATGTGTGTGTTATGGACACGTCCAGGCACTATGTTAACTGTTACCCAAATTTTTACATGCAGGATAGTAATCAAAAAATAGTAAAAATTTGCATAAAGAGACATCTTTTTAACATTACTGTTCAGCCAATGCAGATGAATACATTAATATTACATTCATATTATCAGATTTTATTTGTACTCTAAGTTTTGATCAAATTCACACTTTCATATTTATAAACGATCATTACATTGTGCATTCATACTGAATGTATTAGACAAGTGTTCCTTCAAGG
>MU224654.1:21370-46060 GCA_018584345.1 Thuja plicata | reverse complement strand
GTGCTGGGGTTTTTACCAAAAGGTTTCCCCAGGGTATATCATTGTGTCATTCTCTATTTTTTTGTATGCATGGTATGTGGTTGCAATATCTTTGTTAAAGTAGTTAACGAATCTGAAATTGTAAGGGATTAAAAAAATTTGCACAATACTTTCCTATAGAGATTAGTGTAGGAAGTTGTTTTCGCACCTGAGTTTCCTTACAATGTTACAATGTATATACACTTATATAGTGATGTTACACAAATGTCTACATCCAGACCGAGCACAGTTGGTGAATGGAAATAATTTCTCAGTGTTGACCGAGATCAGCCGGGTATTAAAGATGTTCAGTGTTGACCGAGTCACTTGGGCATTTTAGTCATGGTCGAGCATTAAAGAAACTCAGTATTAACCGAGTTGATTATTCAGTGCCAGCCGACTAACAATGGTTTACATTCTATAATTAATTGGTTATATGAGGCTGATTGAATTGGGATTTATTACTTATTTAGAAGTATATTCAAGCCAACTTGATAGGGCTTATCATATATATGAAAGTTCAAATTTGGATTTAATGAGAGAGTGTGTGAAAAATTGAAGACAAGTCGAAGTGTGGAATTATGTGATATGAAGAGTGAAGGGGAAATCAGATGGGATTCTGATTGAGTACAGAACACTCAGAGCTGCAATAGAATATTTGATCAGCAAGGATCCAGTAATAATCAAAACATAGATCTAAATCAACAAAGATAGTTGCTTACACATATAGGTCAATTCATTGTTACTTTCTAACAATTGTAGCAGTGATCTCAAATCTCTTAACAGAATAGACTTAACAGTATTTTTGTAAATCCTCTCACAAGATAGCATTTCTATGTTGAAGTGTTGAAGACCTCTAGCAAGGCCACTCCTCACAGGGTGATTTAAATCCTCTAATAGGGTCACACCTAACTGTGTGTTTTTGTAACCTTGAAAAGGGTTGGCTCCTAACAGGGCTCACTTCATAAGAGTGAAAAATAGTAACTAGTTACATTGGTGGTTTTTTCCATATTGGGTTTCAACATTAAATCATGGTGTCACCTATGTATATGTCATTTTTTCATGCTTTATGTATCTTCACTTAATCACTAAAGTATAATTGCATTGGATATCATAAAGATTGCTTTGACACCTGAGTTACAGAAGAATATCTTAATTGACTGAGTAACGGTGTTATATTGTTTAAGACATCTAAGGGACAAGGGATTTGTTTTTGAGTAATGGGTTCACCCCTCCCCTCTCAGTTACTTATCTCATTTCCAACAACAATAGCTTTGACTCAACACAAAAACCAAAAGGAAATCATGTAAGAAAAATATCATGTAGTAGATGTTGTAATTCACCTCATTGTTGAATTGAAGAAGAAGAAGAAGAAGAAGAAGAAGAAGAAGACTTGATGTGGAAATGTAGATCTCCTTCCTTGATGTCAAAATCCTTTTCTTGGCCTCCAATGGGGAAAAGAGCTAGATCTTCGAAGAAAATGCCTTGGATGCTTGATGATGAATGTTTACTTGCACTTGAATGTCTTGAATGCATAAATTTTTTTTATAATGCTTTCATAAAGATAAGATTTGAAAATGAGAGGAAGAGGTCTCCTTTTATAGAAATTTTGGGGCTCACATTTTGCAAGGCCGACCATGATTAAGCACCTAGGAAAAATAACCCTACATAGGGTCCGAAGCCCACTAAATGAAAATGCCCTAGGACAAGGCAGACCTAAGTCAACCTAGTTCAGGTTGGGTTAGTCTTGTCTAGGAAAAATTTGTTAAATCCATCCCAAGACCTAGGGTTGTATGCTAAAATGGGGACCTGAAAGCCTTAGTTTTTCAGGAAATCGGGGAAAATTTCAAGATGTAAAATGCATGTAAAAGGACCTAAGAGGGAAATAAATTATGAATGGTGGGAAAAATGGGAAAATATACATAGAACTTGGAGCCAACCATGAGTTTGAAGAAGGAGGAGGAACTATATATGAATTAATTGTGCATTTAGGTGCAATATGAGGTTCTACCACAAGAAATACTATAAAGTGGGCTAAAATGGTCCCAAAATGAGCACAAATCAAGCACTTAATTTTTATGATGGTACATTTAGCCACCACTTCAGTGGGAGTATGAGACAAGATCATGCAAATGGTAAAGGAGAAGAAAGAAAGAATGATGAGAGAGAGATGATAGGAAAATTGCAATGAGATAAGACAACATTAAGTTAAAGAACATAAGCCCCCAAACCAAGGATATTAATTCCACATCTATGCATAAGGGCATAAAAAAAAAAAGAAAAAAAAAAGACACAAAAGGGGTTAGTACTAAAACAAAACTTGAAATCAACTAGTGAAAGAGACCTTGATCGAAAATGTCTCATCCACTAAAATCATGTCTAGAAAGCTATTGCAATATCATAAGTGATCACATAGGAAGAACAAGAGTACCACAAAAGATGATACAAAATCCATGGTCCAACCTACTAGAGAGAGAGAGAGAGAGAAAGAGAGAGAGACTAGGAATTAATTGTGTTATGCTAGTCAGCTCTAACCTTGAAAAGTTTTTGTCCACGGAGCAACTTTGTTTTGCGCAAGGGGCAACTTTTTTTGGTGCACGTGACGAATTTTAGGAGGGACCAGTCTTATGGAAACTATAATATCCATATGGATCCATGTCTAGGGATTAGTCTTACAGAATTTTTGTGTGAATCCATGTGCAGGGATTAGTCTTGTGGAAATTTTGTATGAATCCTTGTCTAGGATTAGCTTTAGAAATTATGTATGGATCAATGTTCAAGGATTAGTCTTTATGGATATTTCTATGTGAATCCAGAAAAGGTGATCAATCTATGGATCAAAGAACAAAAAATGCATGTAATGTACAAGGGAGGTTGAATGTATGCCCCCCTCCTTATGATGGAAATGCAAGAGATGTCATAAGGAAGAGAATCAAGGATACCTACTTCCAATCAACAAGAATATATCCTTAAAAAAATAATGTATTTCATGAACTTAGCTAAGAGAATTGACTCTTATGAGCTAAGAAGATAGATAATTTTGAAAGGATATTCTGCTTGTGGGAATAGACCCTTGACAGGAATAGATCTTGTCTACAAGACATCTACCTTCAAGAGGAGTTCTTGGAAAAAGATAATATCTTTGAGACAAAGAGGGGGAAGAGAACAAACATGCACCCATTGAGCCCCCTAGTGCTAGGTGAAATATGTATTCTTGATGAAGGATGTCATAATTTGAAACACATGGTAAGGGAAGTTGTTTATAATAAACATATTTGTGCTAATAAAGAAGAGGTTTTGATCAAGGATGCACACCTCTTGTATAAGAGAGAATCCCAAATCATAACAATCAATTCTTTATAAGAAAAGAATGTCACGTGATAAAAAAAATGCCACTATGCGAAGGAAAGTAGATCCTTAGACAAAAGGGAGTGAATAATATAAAATAAATATTTCCCCCCAAAGTGTGAAGGCAAGAAAAAATATATAATACACCCTTAATGATAGATATTTCATAATAGATATGAAATTGCAAGAAACATAAGTTGTAAATCAGTGTATTATGCTAGAAACGACATCTCATGTAAAGTAAGAAAGTCATCAAGGAAAGAAATGAAATGATGATTATTAAATGATAGACATGCCCTTTGAGGCATGAAAAAGGATTGTTAAACAACGATGTTAGTATCTTGCGTGAAACAAAGAATCTCATTGCAAAAATATTGTACCATCATAAAGTAGTAGAAAATCCATAGAGATGAGAGAGAAAATGAGAGAAGAAGGATTCCACCTTATGTCTACTTAGTGGTCAACCCAAGTATACAAGATATGCACTTCCAAGAAAGGGAGATATTGTAAAAGGATGGTACTAATCTCATGAAAGAGAAATATCCTAGAAAATCAACTCATATGTGGGAGGACATTGTAGTATAAAAGAGATGAACACAAAGAGATAGTGGATCCCGCAAAAGGAGAAAATGAAAGAAATCCAATATGCGCTCTAAGTGATAGATGCTTAATATTATATATACCTTCAAGCAAACATAAGAATTGTAACAATGGATGAAAATCCTTGTGTAAAATAATAAATCCTTATAATAAGGTATATCATAGTATAAAAGATGCAAGATCACAATGGATATTGGATGCATGAAAAAGGAAACAACAAGGGAAAAAATATTAAGCTCCCTAAATGGTTTCTCATGTATAAAAGATATGCACTTGCAAGAAAACATAAGGTTGCAACTCAAGATGTCAATATCCTTATATAAAAAAACAAATGCATGCCAACAAGGATGTCTTTGTATACAAGAAACATGCCAATAAAGGGAGAATATGGATCCCTAAAGTAAGGAAAAATCAAGAATCCCTTGCCCCCCAGCATAGAGAGCAAGAGAAAGAATCCTGTTATGATGCCCTTAGTGCCCATTATGCAAAGCATGTTGCATAATGGAGAGAAACATGCTAGGAAATATATGGCTAAGGTATATGAAGGAAATGTATGATATATGGTGTTAAAATAAGTAGATGTATATTGATTAAATCTTGAATAAATTGTCTAAACTCAAACAATCACAAAGAGAATGCGTATTAGAGTAATGAAAGAAACATGAAAATTCACCATTGTAAGTATGTGGGTTTTGACGGAATCTATAAGGAAATATTATCCTAGAATGATACTTTATATCTAGATAGATTATCCTAGCCAAAGTGATGCAAGAACATCTTGGGATCTATGCAATCTTGCATCAACCAAACATATTTATTTTTCCGTTGATCAGTTTGGTGTTTATGTTAGCATTTGATATGTGGTTGTTCTTTTGTGTTGTGCTTGCTACAGTGTGTTTGTGAATTCATGCTAGATCTTATCCTATGATTTCACACATTTGGATTCATTGTGCGTGATATTTTGTAGATTCTTTTCATGACTATACTGTTCTTCATTTTCCCGGTTTGTCATTGTGTTTTCCGATCAATTCCCGATCTTCCGATGGAAATCTCCGTGTGCGATCATGCTAGCTCATTGCTATGTTTAAGGATGAATTTATTGTATGATCACATCTCTTATTTATCTTATTGGAGGTTGTTCTAGATGATTTGGGTCCTAACCTAATTGTTGTAACACATTTTCTCATCATTGGGAAATGTGATCTTTTTGGGCCGACTAGATGTTGCGATTGCTTTATAAGCTTATGGACTTGTTTCTAAGGGATAGGTGATTTTCATAAGATTATTTGGAATTATTTGGATAGGGTTTTATGATGGTTTTTGATCATAATTAGGCATGTATGCTTGGCATGTGAGATTGCATGTTGCATATCTATTGTAAATTATTTTTTGAGAATAATAGAAGACCGATCTTTCATTCTATCCATCTTGGCGTGTTGTACTTGTTGTTTTTCCGTTGTTTTGTATTAGTTGCAAGGTTTGGACTGATCTTTTGAGATTTTTCCATCCTTGAATGCATCAAGTGGTATCAGAGAAAGGTTTTTCAACCTATGGTTTTCTTATGGGGTGGCGATTGAAAGGATTGAATCTACAGCTACTAAGGATTGTGGAAATTGCCAGGAGAAATACTAGAGGTGGAGATAGGAATTTAGATCTAGCAGTCTAAGACTTGTTGAGACAAATTTATGCCAGATTGGAAGCAGTAGAGACTACTTAGAGAAGATGAAAACACATATAATATGTAAGTGATGAAGACGGGAATGAAAAAAATTAGGAACCAATAGTGGAAGGAGAGAACAATGAGGCACAACCATAGTTGACTCATGAGGAGAGGTTCATTAAAGCCTTGAATAATGTTAATAGAAGACCTCATTTCAAATCCCCTAATTATCACGGCAACCTAAACTTTGATGAGATGATAGATTGGATCAAAAAGATGGACAAGTATTTTGAACTTGAGGTAATTAATGCAAAGAAGAAGGTAAAGTATGCATGCACTAAGTTAAAAGGACATGCATCCCTATGGTGAGGACATTTACAGACCGATTGAGAGAGAAGAGGTAAAGATAATATCAAATCTTGGGATAGGATGGTGAATAAGTTGAAGAATAAGTTATTGATTGAGGAATACCATGTAAGTTTTTTTAGACAGTTGCAGAACTTGAAGCAAAGAGATCTAAGTGTTGAGAGTTATACTGAAGAGTTCTAAAAGTCACAACATCAGATCATGTCATATAGATGATGGGGCTGAACAAGTTTCTAGTTATATTAATGGTTTGAGGATGCCCATACAAGATGAAATTAGTCTGCTACAGATTAGGAGTGTAGAAGAGGCTTATAAGTGGGCCTTTAAGGCTAAAGAGAAGCTGAATAGAAGACATGAACAAAGACAAAGAGGTAGAGGAGGAAGAATTTAAAGAGGTAGAGGTAGATCTAGTGCAGATCAGGGCAAGAGTGAGTCAGAAGTTAAGGAAAATGGAGAATGTGTACTGATTCAAGAGCTATTAATCAAATTTAAATTAAGTATCAGTTTCATTTACCTAGGATAGATGATTTGATGGATTGTTTGAGTGGAGCTAAGTATTTCACCAAGATAGACTTGAAGAGTGGATATCATTAGATTAGAATCAGAGAAGGAGATGAGTGGAAGACTACATTTAAGGTAAATGAAGGATTGTATGAGTGGTTGGTAATGCCTTTTGGATTGTCTAATGCACCGAGTACTTTCATGAGGCTAATGAATGAAGTCTTGAAGAGATTCTTGGGTAAGTTTGTCATTGTGTATTTGGATGATATATTGATTTTCAGTAGGAGCGAAGAGGAACATTTGATGCATGTTAAACAAGTATTGCAGAGGTTAAGGGAAGAGAACTTGATGATAAACATCAAGAAATGTACTTTCATGAAGGAGGGTTTAGTATACTTGGGATTTTTAATATCGGCTGAAGGATTGAAGATGGATCCTGAGAAATAGAAAGTCATTATTGAGTGGCCTACACTGAGATTGTTGGAGAGGTAAGATCATTTCATGGGTTGACAAGTTTCTATCAAAAGTTCACAAGGAACTTTAGTTCAATATATAGAGCGATGACTGAAACTATGAGAGGATATAGAAAGGAGTTTAAATGGACACATGGAGCACAAAGGATTTTTGCATTGTTGAAGCAGAAGGTGACATAACAACCAATTTTAGCTTTACCTGATTTCAATAAGGTATTTCAAGTAGAGTGTGATACTAGTGGAAATATAATAGGAGCTTTCTTGATTCAAGAAGGAAAACATGTTTCTTATTTAAGTGAGAAGTTGAATGATGCTAAGAGAATATATTCAGTGTATGATTAGGAATTCTATTCTATAATTCAAACTTTGAAGAAATGGAGACATTACTTGTTACCTAGGGAGTTTGTATTGTGTACTGATCATCAAGCATTGAAGTATTTGAGTAGCCAAGGTAAGTTGAATCAAATACATATTGGATGGGTTGAGTTTATGAAGAGCTATATATTTGTGTTGAAACATGAGTGATGTGTCAAATAAAGTTGTTGATTCTTTGAGTAGTAGAAGAATTTTGCTGACTGAGATGAAAATTGCAGTATTGCACTTTGATGAGTTGAAGGTCTTGTATGAGGAAGATCTAGATTTTAATGAACCTTGGAAGGCTTGTAAGGAACATATTGTTGCTGATAGAAGTAAGTGGTTGGATTATTTCATTCAAGATGGAATTTTATTCAGAGGTAGTTAGTTATTTATACCTAGGAGTTCCATGAGAGATAATTTGATTAAGGAGAAACATAGTGGAGGTTTAGCATGATATTTTAGCATTGATAAGACAATTGCTTTGGTAAATGAGAATTGATTTTGGTCATAAGTTCATAAGGATGTGAGGAATTTTGTACAAAGTTGTAAGGTATGTCAAGTTGCAAAAGGTAGTAGTCAGAATGTGGGGTTGTATATGCCTTTGACAGTGCTGGTCAGACCTTGGGAGGAGACTAGTATGGATTTTGTACTTAGTTTTCCTAGAACATAGAGAGGTTATGAATCAATTTTTGTGGTTGTAGACAAATTTTCTAAGATGCCACATTTCATTCCTTATAGGAAGACTACAGATGCAGTGCATGTAGCTGATTTTTTTTTCAAGGAGATTATGAGGTTACATGAATTACCTAAGAGTAATTTTTTTAGACAAGGATAGTCAGTTTGTTGGTTGTTTTTGGAGGAAACTTTATAAGAAGGTGAAACCTGATTTGAATTTTTGTTCTACTTTTCATCCACAAACTGATGAAAAGACAGAGATTTTGAACAAGAGTTTAGGGAACTTGTTGAGTTATTTAGTCAAAGATAATCCTGGAAATTGGGATTTAGCTATACAACAAGTAGAGTTTGCTTAAAATAGTTCAGTAAATAGGAGCACATGGAAGACACCATTTGAAGTGGTTATTGGGTTTAATACTAAGGGAGTAGCAGAGTTAAGGGATATCATTCATGATGTTAGGAAGAGTGCTAAAGGAAAATAATTTGTTGAGGTTATGAGAACATTATATGAAGGAGTGAGACATCATTTGGAGGAAAAGAATCAAGTTTATAAGAGGAGAGAAGACATGAAGATGAGACATAAGGAATTTCAAGTTGGAGATGAAGTTATGGTATACTTAAAGAAGTGTAGATTCCCTGTTGGAACTTATAAAAGGTTGAGGATGAAGAAGTTTGGTCCTTGTGAGATCTTGAGGAGATTTGATTTGGGGAATGCATATGAAGTGGAATTACTAGAGGACATGGTTATAACACCAATCTTAAATGTTTCTGATTTGTATGAGTATCATGAATTAGATTGTAGTAGTAGTGAAGGATCGTATGTTGGAAAACAATATCCTAAGAAGAATATGGATCAGATAGAATGATTTTTTTACAACAGATTTGGTTGAAGTACAAGTGGTAAGTAGTATATGGAATATCTTGTCAAATGGAAAGATATACCAGTGGAGGATTCTTCATGGATTTCTCAAAATGAGGTTGACCACTTGGTTTTCCTTTGGCCCCAAAAAAGTGAGAGGCTAAATTTTTATTAACCTTGGGTGTCTGATGCAAGAGAATCTTGGGATCTTTGCAGTCTTGCATAAATCAAAAATATTTATTTTCCTATTGATCAATCTGGTGTTTATGTTAACGGTCGATCTGTGGTTGTTCTTTTGTGTTGTGGTCACTACAATGTGTTTGTGATGGACCTTATCCTGTGATCGCACATCATTTAGATTCATCGCACTTGATATTTTGTAGATTCTTTGCATGACTTTACTATTCTTCATTTTCCCAATCAGTCATTGTGTTTTCTGATCAATTCCTGAGCTTTTGATGGTAATGTGCGTGTGTGATCGTGCCAACTCATTAATATGTTTGATGCTGACTTTATTGTATGATTACATCTCTTATTTCTCTTATTGGAGGTTGTTCCAAATTATTGGGTCCTGACCTAATTACATTGTAACACCTTTTCTCAATCATTGGGAAATGTGATCTTTTTGGGCTGGCTAGATGTTGTATTTGCTTTACAAGCTAATGGACTTGTTCCTAAGGGATAGGTGATTTTCATAAGATTATTTGGCATTAGTTGGATAGGGTTGTAAGATATTTTCTTATCATAACCAGGCATGTATGCTTGGCATGTGAGACGGCATGAACTGCAAATCTATTGTAAATGATTTTATGAGAATAATAGAAGGTTGATCTTTCATTTTATCCATCTTGGCTTGTTGTACTTGTTTTTCTGCTATGTTGTATCGACTGGGAGGTTTGGACTGATCTTTTGAGATTTATCCATCCTTAACTACATCAAAAAGCTTCACAGTCATCATAAGGTGAAGCTTTGTAAGATGGTGTGGGCTTGAGAACATGACGAGGTGGTTGTGGTTGAGAGACAATGTTGTCTTGGGGCACATGATATGCTTAAGGAGGATTAGGAGGAGCTTTAGGACTATGATCACTAAATCCTTGATCGTGTTTGATAGGTTGTGATGTAGATTTTTGAGGTTTGAGTTGTAGAAAGAGAATTAGGAACATCATCATCCTTACTATATTTGTGTTGAGAAGGAGGGCTATTCCCTATTTTTGGATAGGAATCATCTAGGAAATAGCTAACATGCGCATCATGAATAATTTTTTGAATATTTTGATAATAATCACAAACATTAGTTTACATACGATGACTAGGAGCTTGGTTTTGAGGAATAAGAGTAGCATTAGATTCATTAACAAAGGACCTTATGTTATCAAAATATTACATGCCTTTAGTTAAAATGTGAAGAATAAAAAAACATGAAAAATTGATAAAAGTTTTGAAATATGCCTTATAACAAAGAGATATATTTGTTAACCTCATTATGCCATATACAAGAATAACATGAAGGAATACAAATGTAATAAAATTCAAAATGATTTGATTCACTCCATGTGTTTGGTAAAGAGAAGTAAGAAGGAAATTAATGACATAAGTAATTGCACACCAATCCAATTTAGAGAGTTCCATGTTAAAAAATAGATCTCAAAATAGGAAATATAGGATCTACTATGATGTAAAATAAGAAAAATCAATGCACACAATAGAGATCACACAAAGAAGATCTAACTACTAAATGCATACAATGTGATAAAGCTACAAATTCAACAAGGAGATCTAGACACCAAATCGGAATAGTAATGTAATGTGTCAGGTTCACCAATATGTAATATGGAAAATGGTGATCAATGGTAGACTGCCAAATTCAATATACATTGGACTAACAAACTCCCCACAAGATGAATCTATTTTTACAACAAGGAGAGTAAGGGTGCACATGCGTTATCGACACAAATGTGAGGGTGGTTTGTTTGGTGGATTCCTTTTGTGATAATGTAAGGCCCTGTTTGGTTGCAGGAATTGAGGTGGAATTGGCATTTTTTAATTCAATTTTTTTTTCAATTCGTAGTTTGGTAGTGCAAAGAGGAATTGGAAGAGGGAGATGTATATCCTCATTTTGGCCCAAAATGAGCATATACGTCTTCCTCTTGTAAAGGTGGAATTGGAATTACATCTTCCAATTCCATTTTTTTGTAATCCACATTTTATAACATTTCGGGTCTGTTTGCAAAAATATTAAAATTTTGGCATAGGAAGGGAGGCTGTAGGTAAAGGTTACAAAGTTTGTATTTACACCTACCCATTGGATTTTCTTGAAAGTTCCTGAAGTATTTTCAACAAATTTGTTTCGCGTGAATCCTGCGATCATGGCATGTAATGAGATCATCTACATTTTATGGAGGCATTCGATCAGATAGCTTTTTTTAGATAAATAATAAGTAGTTAATCTATGTGGTATGTGAGTTATACCACAAAGCCTCCAGATATGAGAGAAAATTGAACAGAGTTGTATCAAGACATACGTTTTTAAAATCTATCAACTGAGACCAGTTAGGCACGGTTGAGTTGAAATATATACAAGTATGACTGAACTTCCTTGAAATACAGGTACTAGCGGTAACGAATGATGTTATAAATAATCATTCCTTTCATTATATTTAAAAATAATTCTTAACCCGTATGAAATAACATCTGCTATGAACGATGTTATAAATAATCGTTCCTTTCATTAGATTTAAACATAATTCTTAACCCATATGAAATAGCATCTTCTAATTCCATTTAAACTATTCAAGCTCCTTGTCCATACTTCCACATTTTGCAGACATGTCTATCAAAGCACTTCCCTTCTGTTGGCTGTAACGTTTACTCCATTCAAACTTGACGAGCGACAAACATTTATTTGAAATTTTATTTTTCTCATGTGCAGGTCAAACTTCCCGAGTGGAAAGTGGTAATTTGAATTTGATTTGGGCGATAACTACTTACCCCTGACTGCTAAACAATGACTTCTTTACAAAACTGTTAATTATTAATTTTATTCAAAAAAATGAATTTTTTTTTTTTTTATTAGATTTAAAAATATTTAAAAAATTAAAAATTATAAAAAAATCTTACTCAAATTCCAATTCCATTTCTAAATTTGTGGAACCAAATGAAGAAAATGCATCTTCTCATTCATCTTCTGGGTCAACCAAACGGTTCCAACTATATTCCAATAATGAAAAACTGGATTGGAAACGTCCTGAATTGACAAAATCCAACATTAGATCAAATCCAACATTTTCTAATTTGTGCAACCAAACGGGGCCTAAAGGATGATATGTAAAATTGATAAATGATTAAGTAAAAGGAGGAATCAATTCACCTTGAAATGAGAAGGAGAAGGCTGAATTTTCAAATATGGAGTTGACTATAACTGTGTTGTTAGAAACATAAACTATTCTGGATCTGGAATCCTGGTACCTGTATCTTCTGGCTGTGAAAAATAAAGATCCCCAAGACAATGCTAAACCAAGTTGGTCTTGTCCAAGAAAGTCGACCTTGTCCTGGAGGCACAAAAGTTGGTGGAATCTGTAACAGACCTGTCACTAGTTATATGTCTCTAAAAATCTAGATCTGAAACTCCATCACCTATTCATGCACACATAAAATAAGGGGAAATTTTTTGTGGGGAGGGGCTGGCCTTGGTCAAGCCCCTGTATAGGAATTAACCTTTAAATGAAATAGATGTAATTGAAAGAATGCTGACATGTAGCAGAGATTAGATCTAAACAATGGAATATATCATACCATGTAGATGCAATTGTCCTTAGAATGTGAACAAAATGTTGTTGCAATAGCTTTGACTCAACACAAAAACCAAAAGGAAATCATGTAAGACAAAACCTCATGTAGTAGATTTTATAATTCTTCTCATTATTGAATTGAAGAAGAAGAAGAAGAAGAATAAGAAGAAGAGAAAGACTTGATGTGGAAGTGTAGATCGCCTTCCTTTATATCAAACTCCTTTGCTTGGCCTCCAATGCGGAAAAAGAGCTAGATCTAGGAAGAAAATTCCTTGGATGCTTGATGATGAATGGTTACTTGCAATTGAATGTCTTGAATGCACAATATTTTTCTCAATAATGCTTGTATAAAGATAAGATGTGAAAATAAGAGGAAGAGGTCTCCTTTTATAGACATTTTGGGGCTCAGATTTTGTAAGGCCAACCTTGGTTAAGCACCTAGGAGAAATAACCCTGCATAGGCTCCAGAGCCCACTAAACGAAAATACCCTAGGACAAGGCTGACCCAAGTCAACCTAGTCCAAGACAAGGCCGACCCAAGTCAACCTTGTCTAGGGAAACTTTGTTAAAGCCATCCCGAGACCTAGGGCTATTTGCTAAAATGGGCGCCTGAAAGCCTTAATTTGTTGGACAATCAGGGCAAATTCCGAGATGCAAAATGCACGTAAAAGGACCTAGGAGGGAAACACATTATGAATGAAGGGAAAATGGGAAAATATGCATAGAACTTGGAGCCAACCTCAATTTTGAAGGAGGGGGACCTATATATGAATTAATTATGCATTTAGGTGCAATATGAGGTCCTACCATAAGAAACACACTAAAGTGGGCTAAAAATAGTCCCAAAATGAGTACAAATCAAGTGCTTACTTTTTAGGATGGTACAATTACGAACTATGTCATGGGCATTAATATATATTTCTCTATCCAACTTAGAATGCTTCTCAACTACATGCACATTAAACACAAAACCATTAGTCAACAATGTGTTTGATGCATTTAAATTAGGTACATATTCTTCATTGAAAACATTAATTTTATGGTCTACAATTGAATTAGTTGGTCGCGCATGAAAAATCATTTATTTACATTCACAATGTTTTAATTTCATAAAATATTTTTCATTTAAAGTGGATTTAATGAAATTAAAATTCATTCCAATGCTATCTTTGAAACAATGTGACATTCCTCATCCACATTAGTACATTGTAAGACAAATAATTGTATATCACTAATCTATAAATATGTAACATAACCTCAACACATTTAAAATCAAATGACATCTCTTGGTCTTCCATTTGATACTTATATAGTTGAGTCAAATTCATTTGGTGCAAAGGAATACCAGCCCAAGTGATGTGACTCTCATAACATAGACCACCTTGCTCTAAACACTACATAAATTTCCAATACTATTATAAATTTTTACATAATAGAGAATCTCAAAGGACTTAACCATATCAAGTTGATCTATCTCGTTTGCATGTAATAAAATTGAAAATTCCCTTATGATAAGATTAGGATTCTTATATTTAGCTTCCACACAAAATCTCATGTTTAGTTGGTAAGTCATATTTTTTAGACTTATGATTACATTCCTCACTTTCAACAGCTATATGTGTTTTTTCATTGAGTTTCAAATATTTCTATTTACGTTCTCAAATTACACATCAATCTTGTCCTCAACTCCAATTGCATGTGATATCTCTCAATTTTCATGTTTGTACACATTTCTATCATCAAATTTTTTATTTACCATATGATAATAATGAATTTCAATATTTAAAAAATGTTTTCTTAAAGATGATCATGAAATTTACATTTAACAAAATGAACTACTTAACTCTTCTATTTTTAGTCCTAAAACAGAGTGAGTTAGCTTTATGAGTTATAATTTTTAAATTTGAGTCACGTTGAGTTGTCATCCCTGTCATTGGAACCTTGGTAAAACGATGTTCTTCTATTTATTTGGCTTCAATAATGCTTATATGAGTTTATTTTGTCAGTGAAACACCATCATTGTCTTGGATTTTAAACTCTTCATCCACTAACTTGTTAACTTCATTAGGAATGTATGATATATATTGAATCGTCTCCTTGAAGGCCAAATCCATTTTTATGAAACTTGAGACAAGCAAGTTCTCTATAGTTAGTGTTATCATGAAGGAAACATCTATTAGGTAAATTTATGTCTTTCAAGGTACCAATGAATCCTAAAATTAGCACGTAATATTTTGAATTGTCCAACATTTTAAGTATATACAATTCAAAATTTGATATTATCTATAGACAAGGCATAGAATTGTATCAAATTCTTTAGGATATATTTGTGCATCATCATATGCTTGAAAGTTTCCATTGAATTTAGCTTTAAACGAGATATCACGACTCTTATCATATGCATTCATTTCATTTGCACATGATATATGCATGTCTACATTGTTGGATTCTCCATTCATGGGTGTATATGTTCGAACCACTTATCCTTATTCACCTCGGATGTCTTTGTAACTACTTTCATCATCATTTGCAACTCCTAAACAAGTGAACTAGGGAAAAATAACCAGTACTGAATCAGGGTCCAATAGTCGTTCACTCAGTTTTAATCATTTATTTACCAATAGTGATTCATGTATATACGAATAGTTGGTCATTTTTTAGCTTTTTTGACCCATGATTGGCTCATTTGTGCACCACTACTAGTGATTTATTGAACCACTACTGGATATTTTTGAACCACTACTGGAGATTTGTGAACCACTATTGGTGATTTGAGTAAATAATTATTGGTTTAATGGGGGTCAAGTATCGGTAAACACTTTTTTTGGACCACTTTTTGACCTTTTTTGCACATAACATTTTATATAGAGTGCATCGTTATTGGCCAGAAGCTGAAACCCTAGCTTTAAGCAGTTAAGTCGCATACGAAAGCAACTAATTTTTTTTGTCAAAATTCAACATCATTTGGTACCTCAATTGAACACACAAAGTTAGCTATAGCCACTACTAGTGCCTTTCCCCTAACTAACTTTGTTAGTTTTATTACATCATAGTTAAAGTCATTATTTAATTTTATATGAGTAAGCTCTCCTATTGCCATTGTGGATAGTTGGAATGGAAGCTTAGGCTTCATAGTAATTTGAATTTATTAAAGAAATAGGTATACCCAAGTCTTAGATTGATAATCCAAATGATTTAATTGAGGCATACCATAAATTTAACTTTATTGAAAAGAATTTTTGATCCAATAAATTATGAGTGAAAACTATTTATTTGACCTGTTAGGAAATCATACATAGTAAAATTTTGTTGACATATTGGCTAGGAACAAGGTTGCATTAGAAACTTCTTATAAATTCAGGATGTTGGGGTCAATCGTTGCTACAAAATTGAACCATATTGGTACATCATGTGGTTTTGATGAAAGCTACAAAATGTATAATTTTGTTGAGATAAATAGCTACTTGACATGGAACACATGGTGATGAATAACTTGACATGATTGAGCATTATTGATGTGTGAGAAATGAATAAAGTGGCATCAACTAGCTATTACAAATCATTATTCAGGGATTGTTACTAATTTGATTAAACTCCGAAGTGCTCTTACAAGCATCCTCCCGTGTCCAAAATTTGGTTGTTTGTATGAAAATCAACTAATATATTGGTGTGAGTTCTCGTATGTATTATTAAAAAATACTATTCTTAGGTACATACATGAGTGAAATTCTTGTAAGGAAGCTAAGGTAGCAGAACAACTTCCTACACTAACCTTGAGAGAAGGGTTATGCAAAAACTTTCTCAGATCTTTACAACAATTACAAAAATTTAATAGAAATAAACATAAATAACATATATACCACAACATAATGATTTGTGTGGGGAAAACACTTTTAAGAGAAAAACTCTGCACTCCAAATTTGTCCAATATATTATTCAAAAATCAATAACAAATAACAATATACTTGCAAAGAAAATATCTTATAGGAGTATAACCAACAAATATCCAAAGGCAACTCAACAACTATTGGACACTCATGATACATTACAATGCATCTCACGCGCCTGATATGTAGGAGATACAAAATATGAGACCATCAAACAATATTAAAAAATCATGGGCTAAAACCGCCCCAAAATGGCCACACTCACATATCAACAATGACCATTTTATGAGTAGTACATTTTAATTATTGCAAGGTTGAGGCACTATTTTCCTAACAATTCTTTCTCCAAGGTTTAATGAAACTTGTGAGTAAAGTTTAAAATTAAAGCATTAGACCCTTGTCTTAGTGTTCAAAGTTATTTTTGGGCTCAACCAATGTTGTAATCATAATGAGAATTGATCTAATCTTGGGCATGAATGTCACATGCCATAAGTTGGATGTGCCTAAGAACATACACTCCTTAGTCAATTTAGGTCATAATGACTATGTCGACAAATGTTGCTCCCTCGACATCAATCGATCTAGGTCCCCACACAAATAATATGCCAAAAGTTGTCAACTATTAAATCAAAAACCACATAAAAAATCTAGTTCAACTTTATACATAACTATGCCATCACATAACAATAACACCATATTATCAAATACATATATAGTTTCACAACATTTGTACATCAATATTTATCAATTGCACATATTCTAACAATTAAGCAATTTACCTTTACGCTCGTACCACATTATAATTGCACACAAATTACAATATACATTTAGAGCAAGCTTCTCACAAGAATATCACCAGTAGAAATCAAGAGGCAGCTCAACAACTATCAGACACTCAGAATACATCATAATGCATCTCACACACCTAATATATTAGAGATACAAAACATGACATAATCAAATGGTTTTACAAAATCATGTGAAAAATGAAAAATAGATACAAAGCCAAATGAAAAATGACACATGTAACCAAATTCCACTACTCCAAGTAAAAAAATATTAATATAACCATGATGATTAGCTCAACCCTATAAATGCTTTATTAAGTTCATAAATACATAATAAAAGTTTTGAGAATCTCAAACTATATTAAATCATTGAAAAATAGTAATAGTATTTACAACCTTGCAAAAAAAATGTTGACATTATTCTATTAAATAGATTTGTAGCATTAAGAAATTGAAGAGCATTATATAACCAAGGCAGAGTCTTGGGAGAGTCCACATAAAAGGGTGGCCACACAAAGTAGAGGTAGGAAGTTTTTCATGCTTTCCAAATAAATCAATTGTCATCCCCACGTTTACGTTTCCATAATTGCCAGTGTAGAAATCAATGCACTTTAAAAACTTCTCCAGAAAGTTCACACGGCATGTTTGACTTACAACTACTGCAAAGTTAATTTTTCATCCATGCAAAAGACCGGACATGGACTTGTCCTAAAAGGTCGACAAACAGCAGATTCTACTGATCATCAAGGCTACCCTCTCTGCATCTTAAAACTACCAAGATTGTGCATGGAAGTTTGGAAGAAGAATTATTTAATGGATCCCCCGTACAAAGGATGAGGCAAATCTACAGCTGGGGAGTGGGCCAAAGCCTAAAACTCCCCACCAACATTTTATGCTTATAATGAGCTGGACTGTGGAGAACCTTGAGCTTGAAAATGCGTGCAAGCACTTGTTAATTAATCAATTAATCTCTGGAATCTCAACAAGACTGCTGTACAATCTGCAGAAGGAAGGCCAGGGGTCATGTGAGCACGTGATCTCCAGCCAGGGGAAGCTCACATTACCCAACCCATTTGGCCTGAGAACAGGGGAAAGCAATCAGTCAGTCAGTTCATGGTCTCCATCTCTGTGCTTTTTTTCTTCTGTGGGTAGGTGGCCATGGTGGAAGCATGGTGTGTGATTTTAGTCCTTTTGGTGGCAAAAGGAATAGGCGTGTCAGGGGTAGAGTATGATGGTGACTTGGGCGGGCTGATTGCTTTCAGGGCAGGGGCAAATGCTCATGGTGGGCTGCTACAGCCGGTGTGGAGTCGATCTGATTACTGTAAATGGGAGGGAGTCAGAGAATGCCTAAAAGGGCGAGTCACAAAGTTGGTTCTTGAAAATTTTGGGCTGAATGGAACTTTTGAGGACAATACCCTGAGCAGGCTGGATCAACTCCGTGTCCTGAGCCTGAAAGGAAACACCCTCAGGGGTCCCATTCCTGATCTCTCCTCCCTCCGCAATCTCAAGAGTTTGTTCCTCAATTACAACAATTTCACCGGCCCTTTCCCTGTTTCAATCGCCACTCTGCATCGCCTCAAGGTCATTGTTCTGTCACACAATTCATTGGCAGGGCAAATTCCTCTGGCTCTTGCTCTGCTCCCCAGATTGCTCGTTTTCAGCGTGGAGAACAATCGATTGAGTGGGTCAATCCCGGCGTTTAACCAGTCATTCTTGAGCTTCTTGAATGTTTCATACAATCTTCTATCTGGTCCTGTTCCGGGAGTACTCGGTGAATTCAATCGATCTTCGTTTAGTGGAAATCAGGGACTCTGTGGACAAGTTGTAGACAGGCCATGCCCTGTTCTTGCACCCGGTTCAAGCCCCACAAGCAGTCCTGAGAATGAATTATTTTTGCCCGTGAACAGCAGAGTTAGAAAGCTCAGCAAAAGGGGTAAGATTGTTGTAATTGTGATCGGAAGTTCTCTGGGTTTTTCTGCCCTTTTGTGCATTCTGGTTCTGTTCGTTTACAGGGGACGCCGGTACCGATCCAGCGATGAGCAGACGACAGGGAAGCAGACTGGGAAGACAGAAGAAGGGGAAATTACAGGGGAATCTGATGCCCAGCAATCCAGCAAGAGTAAGAGCACGAGCAAAAGTGGGAGAACTCCCTCACCGAGGGATACTCACAGCGCGAATGTCAGTGGAAACCTTGTGTTCTGTGGAGGAGAGACTCAAATCTACAGCTTGGAGGATTTGCTGAAGGCGACTGCTGTGATTTTGGGAAGAGGGTGTTTGGGAAGCACTTACAAGGTTTCAATGAACAGCAGATTGACGGTGGCGGTGAAGAGGGTGAAGAAGTGTAACACCATGGACAGAAGTGAGCAAGAGAGACATTTGTATATGCTTGGAAATCTGAGGCACCCAAATCTGGTTTCTCTCAGAGCCTACTTCCGTGCCAAAGATGAAAGCCTCCTCGTTTATGACTACTACCCCAATGGCAACCTCTTCTCTCTCATTCACGGTCAGTAAACCAAACCAAATCAAACCAATTCTTCCCCAAATCAACTGCTTAGAATGGTTGTTTCTGTGAAGTTTTTCTTCTGTTCTCTGTTCAATTGCCAGTCTTTCTGATACTGAAACACCAATTTCTTTTACTTGGGCATTTTAAGATTCAATGCATTTCTTTTGCTGCTGCAAATGGGTATTGGTAAACGGATCGAGTTTCTCTGTGTAGGCACAGCATCAATGGAAGGGAAGGCGAAGCCTCTGCATTGGACATCATGTCTAAAGATTGCAGAAGACATAGGGCAAGGTTTGGCATATTTGCATTCACTGGGAGTCATTCACGGAGATCTGAAGTCGTCCAATGTTCTGATTGGTTCAGATTTTGAGGCATGCATAACAGATTACGGTCTGACTGTCCTGGGCTTGGGCTGTGAATCGGAGGCAGACACCTCTGAGCCTGCCCCTGCTGACTCATTTTTCGCTTACAGAGCACCAGAATGCAGGTGCCCACTAAAGATGACTCCCAGCGCTGATGTTTACAGTTTTGGAGTGATTCTGCTGGAGATTTTGAGTGGCAAAACACCATCTCAGGCATTGATGGGCATGCCAGACCTCCCAAATTGGGTGGTTTCTGTGAGAGAGGGAGAAGAGAGTGGGAGTGCGAGCGAGGGATCGGAGGATAAGCTGCGGATGCTGTTGAACATAGCCATGACATGCGTGTCGCCCTCTCCTGAGCTGAGACCTTCCATGAGAGATGGGGTTAGAATGATCACAGAAGCGAGAGAATCTTCCAACAGCAGTGCATCTGCCAGCGATCACTCCCCTGCCAGATGGTCAGATACCATTCATAGCTTGCCCAGAGAGCGTGGGGCGGACCCCACTTTCACAGAGCGCGACTGACCATTTCTTATTATTTTCTCTCTCAAAAGTTTAAGCCTTCGAAATGTTCCCTTCCCTCATTGCTTCAGTCAACTCTTTGGTTCTTCCTTGAAAAAGTTCAAAATGTTCCTTTCAGCCTTTCGCGTACTTTCAGTCCTTCACTCTTTGTCCCAAAGGTTTAGTCTATGTTTCATGCTTTAGTCCTTGGTTTTTAGTCGAAAAGGTTCGGTGTATGATTCGTACTTCAGTCTTTGATTCTTAGTCGAAAATGTTCAGTGTATTATTCGTATTTCAGCCCTTGGCTCTTAGTCGAAGAGGTTCACTGTATGATTCGTTGAAAAAGTTCAATCTATGACTTGCGCTTTTGTATCGTATAGCTAGAAGAATCTAGGTTTGATTGATCAAACAATAAAAGGTTCCCCACTAGAACTTTGCATATAAGTTACCTCCCCTATCCTACATGTTTATCATTGTTTTTCTTTCTGTGATTTCTCTTGTTTATTTTGATTCCTTAGAGAGTTTAGACTAGACTCGAGCATTTTCTTTGCCCATAAATTTATTATGAAAATGGGTCTTTGATTTGTCATAGGCGTAGTGGCCTTCATATGTGTCTCACGTAGGCTATTTTTTGTACTTGTGGACATCAAAAGCTATTCTATTCATATGTAAATAAAGAGGGCTTGACCCAAATAGTTAAACGGGTCAAACATATGATAGCACTTGCACTTGAATGTCAATAATACTTTGTAATCAAGTTATTCTTTTAAATAGTCCACGTCATTAATAAAGAGAAAAATATATGTAAAGTCTAGATTTATATTTAATTCTTGATATCAAGTTATTCTTTTAAACAACCATGTCTTTAATAAAGAGAGAAATACATGTGAAGTCTAAATTTGTATTTAATTCTTTTGATGGTTTCAATTCAACATGATTGTACGATTATTTTTTCCCCTCACTTTTGTGAACAAAACAATTGTTGCTTATCGTTGTTTGGATCATTTATACAATTGCAAATTTAATCTTAGTGCAAACTTAAACCTATGCGACCACCTAATTTGAGAATAGTGGATCTAACTTACCAAAATGTGCACTATTGGAATTCCTTAACCTAATTATTTAGTCTAAACATGTTTTTGATTTTGATTAGGGGAAAAATAGGGTTTGAAGGGGCCCCAAAACCCTTTACAATAAGATTTTGACGGGGATTTGGAACAACTACAACAATTCCCTGTCATTAGCTTCCTTTTGGTTCCGCGGTTTGCTTCCACACACTCTTGTAATATATTTCTCCCCTCTTTATTTTTTGAAATATGACGCTATTCATCGGGCCAACACGAGTCATGGCATTCTTTGCGCCAAGCTGAAGATATTGGCGCGAGGCTGGACGCAATGCAACGCTTGTATTTATGCCAATATTGGTGCCTGCGTTGGCACCCAAATGAACGCCACTTAGACGAGTAGGCACATAATTAGGCGCTATGTTAAAGTATCCATTTGACGACCTGTCATATTTGATGGCAACATCTATGCAACACCCAAAACCCCTATTTATTATAATTATTAATTAATTAAAAATTGAATTACAATGAATATGACATTTTTTAATTAATTAATTATTATAGTAAATTAGCTATTTTGGGTGTTGCATAAACAATGGTCCCATGGGCTATCTTTAGCCTCACGGACATTAACACTAATTTCATTCTTTCTTTCTCATATGTCCTAGCCTAACACTTTATTGTTTATTTTGCACGTGTTTTAAGTTGTGCTTAATGTGTTTATCGCACCCTCGTAGAGGTTAAGACAAATGACAACTAGCAGTTGCGAGGCTGCGTGACGGTCTGTGGGCGGTGACAAAAGTATTGTCGCATCCTTGCAGGGCTAAATTGTAGTTAATGAAAATAGTTGCGAGCTTGTGATGAAATGAATTCATAACCCATATTAATTAATCAATGAATAACGCAGCCCAGTAATGTGGGGAGACGAGAGAAACATTACACCACGCCACAGCATGGGACCAATAACCTCCTAACTAGAAAATTATGCACGTACATTTATAAATGGGTTAAGTTGTCGTGTCCTCGCGGGCCTAAATTGCAGTTAAGGAAAATGGTTGCGAGCTTGCGATGGAATGAATTGATAACCCAACTGACATTTTATGTTGGTTACTCAAAACTATTTGACAATATATTAAAGAAAGAAGTGGCGGTAGGAAGAATTTGAGAAGAGACATTATGATTGATGGAGTGTTGCAGTTTCTGATCTAAAAATCATTCCCTTGCTAGAAAATCATTCCCTTACGGCTCGAAAATGGCTACACGGGCATCAAAAGGATACTTGACAAGACCAATTTTTGAGTTTAATAATTAATTTAAAAACCAAAATGAAACTGTATTCTAAATTTTAAATTAATTATTAAACTCAGAAATTGGTCTTGTCAACTATCCTTTTGATGTCTGCGTAGCCGTTTCCCTTATGATTCAACCCTTTAAGTGTTACATTTCACTTTCTATAACCAAGGGAAAATGCCACAATGACAGGTCTTGCAGCTGTTGGGATAGGTGCAAATATTGGGATAGTTGTTGCTTCTTTTTTGGAAATTTAAAAGTGTGAGCAATAGCTTAAATAGAGGAAGAAAAAAATGCAGAATGAGTTGTGTGTTGTCTAAATTTAGGTTTTTCACGATTGGAAGGGAGCGTTTCTTTGTTGGAGTGCAAAGGATGGGGTTTGCTGAGGCTACAAAGGGATTTTACTGTAACAAGAAGGGGCTAGACCAAGCCATGTTGTAGGAGATATACAAGGACTGTGGTGGTGAACTAGTTGATAATATATTTTGTATTCATAGAGATACTAAAATTGCCTTCGGTAATCGTAGAGATACTGAAATTGCCTTTAGTAATCGTAGAGATATTGAAAGCTCTGGACTTTGCTGAAAAATATGTCCACAACTTGAAAATGCCTCTGATCTCTCAAATTACCTCTTTGGTTCCATTTGGTAGGATGGAAGCAAAGAAAATTTTGGGTGTAGACACAAACAATGAGAGTTTGGAGTCATTTGTTTCTCCTTGTGTTGTATTTTCAAAGCCATCTACCGCGAGGGAAGATGGTGATAATTTTGATTCCTGGCATTTTATGCCTCAAAAACCACCCATGCGCGATAATGATATGGCTTAGAAGCCTGGTTGGATCATAAGCCTCGTGATAATAAGAACTTCATGGCCTCGTCTGGATTCACTCGAGGACACAAACATAGGTAATTACAACCTTCATTTGGACATTATCTTCTATCATCAGCTAGTGGCAGTTGGTAACATAATATAAAAGTGATACTTTGGCCTGTAGCTTGTTGCATTCCTTGTGTCTATAAAAGGAGTATCAAGGCCTATCTTACAGGTTCTAAAAATTCTTTGTACAGGGACAAGTGGAATAATTTATGTAATAGGTCTTTTTGAGGAAATTGGAATGACAAAGTCTTGTATTAAATGAAATGTATGAATACTTCTAAAAAATTAATTGTTGGTATTATGGTAGTTTTTTGAGTTCTTATTAGGAGCGGTCATAAGGGATGCATAATTGGTTGTCATTTATGGTAACATTGTTAGTTAACATGATTGGAGTGATTGGTACAATCTTTACATGATTGGTAATGGAAGAAACTGTAGACACCCTAAAATGGACAGGCTTGCGACTTTACATTAAAAACACTAATTTTTATCTATTTATTAATGGTTTTTTAATCATTAATTAATCATCTATTTTCCTCTAAATTCATTCCCTAAATCACCTAATCAAATTCCTAAAATTAATTAAATAAATAATTTTATTTAATTAATTAACCTTAATTGATTAATTACCATTAATTGATTAATTAAATTCAATTTCCTATAGTTTAAATTCAAATATTTAAACTTACTAATTAAATCCTTCCAATTAAATTAATTTCAATTAAATTAATTTAATTTCATCAAATAAAGCAATTCTTAATAAAAAAGAATTCAATT
>MU224654.1:4486-19088 GCA_018584345.1 Thuja plicata | reverse complement strand
TTGCAACTTGAAAAAGTTGTAGAACATACACAATTTCAGTCTTCATTCTTCAAAACACAGTGTCTATTGTGCTTGTTTCTTTGATCAGTTTCTGAAAATGCAAAACAAAACATCCAAACTGTCAAAACGAGTCAAACGTGTTAAAGTCTAGGGTTGTCAACGTCAACTGTCTTGCAAATCAAAAGCATTGTTCCAAAAATTTCAAAATTATCAAGCAGTGATACTTATCCTCTAGTCTTTTTTAGACTGTTCCTCTTTTATCGCAATTGCCCGCATTGTGCCGCAATTGAAGGAATTCTGTCACAATTAACTTATTTATTGCCGCAATCGTAGTGTTTATTACCGCAATCGGTGATAAACTACAAAAATTGACCATTTATTTTACCGCAATCGGTGAATTTGTACCGCAATTAACCAGAGATACATTATTCCTATTTTGACCTAAAACCTTGAAAGAATTCTTCATTTGGTGTCCAAACTAGTGTCTATCCCAGGAAAACGTGAAGAACATTGTGTGAATCTCAAAACATTAAAGATTATCCTTTCTCTGTAAAAGCATGATTATTGTCAAAAACATTGTTAGTTCGAAAGCTCAGACTTGAAATACCTTGATCTCATCATATCAAGCATCATCATCTTTATCAAAGTGACTTTGTCCAAGGAAAAGGTCGGAAAATTTTATCTTTTTATCATCACATTTGAGATCAAGTTATATCAAAATGTGTCCTTAGAATTATCCTTGTCCAAAACATAACTCGGACTTCCTCAAAAAGGATCTTCTTTCTTGTTTTCTTTATATCACGTGTTTTAGTTACAAAACCTGGACCACACTATGTCTCAAACACCTCATGGAGGGCCTTACACAAGGTCTAAGGCTAGAACTCAACCTGATGAGTTATATATCAATCGATTCCCCGCTTGGGAAATAGAGCAAGAGAACGGTCCTTCATGAATACCAGTTCTGCTCTATTCATTGAACAACCCCGTGGGGCAGCCTTTTTCCAAGATATCACAGAAGAAGAACTTGAAGATGTGGAGCAAGATGCTTATTCCACAAAAGTAGTTGATGCTGTTGTAGAGAGGAACCTCGAACATTACTTTGCCATGCTAATAAAGAAGGGAGTCAAAGTTCCTTCTGAATTCAGTGTATCGACTATATGGCCCAAAAACCCTCTCACAGGTCAAAACACTACTCAACCTCCTAAGATGCTACCTGTTGTGTCTCCAATCTTTCCACCGTTGGTTTTACCCACATTGACACAAACTATATCCAATAAAACCAATGACCCGACCCAGGCCAGCACATCTTCTACTCAAGACATGATAGGCTCACAACTAAGTGCACCCATGGTCACTAGTATGCCTCCACCTTTGATCTCATGGCCAGGACAATCAAGCTCTCATGTTATGCCTTCCATCCCACCAAACACCAACTATTTTGAAACTATGTTGCTGCTGCAGTCAATTCACACTAGTCTTGGGATCAACACCTCATGCCCGCAGGGATCCATCTCTATAGGAATGACTTACAGTCAAGGCCCGGCTAAGGCTACATCTTTGCCCATTCTGACACTAATCCAACCTCCACAACAACAACCCCAACTTCAATTTCCACTAATCCAACCCCCGCAACAACAACCCCAGCTTCAGTTGCCTCAAACCCAACCTCCGCAACAACAACCCCAGCTTCACTTGCCTTAGTTCCAAACCCCGCAATAACAACCCCAGCTTTAGTTGCCTCAGTTCCAACCCCTGCAATAGCAACCCCAGTTTCAACCCCAACCTCAGCAGCAATATCTACCCCAACAGTTTCAACCCCAGTTTCAATCCCAACAACAAACACATCAAAACACACCATGGGCTACCCATGTGCCCCCATTTACAAATCACTCGGTGGGAAACCAATATCAAGCCCCTAGGATGAAATCCTATGCTCCTACTCAAGGGTCACAAAGGCGCAGCCTCATACCTGCTACAACACAGAGGAACATCGTTACACACCAGCCTCAGAATCAAATGGACATGTTGATGCGACAAATGCAAACCCTTCAAACCCAAATGATGGATATGCAGAATCAGGGGCAAACCAAATCCTACATCGCAGAGGATTTATACCCATACCCCTTTGATCATTCTCTACAAATGTCTCCATTTCCAACTCACTTCTCGGTACCGAAATTTGACAAATATAGGGGCAATACCAACCCTATTGAACATATCTGAGAGTTTTTTGCTAGTTGCGTTGAAGTCGCACATAATGAGACATATTTAATGCGACTATTCCCACAAAGCTTGCCTGGACTAGCAATAGAATGGTTCTTGCATCTACCTCATGGCATTTAGTCTTGGGGTGAACTGGCTGAAAATTTCATAGCTCACTTCCATCATAAGATCGAGCGCAAGGTCAGCATTAAGGACCTTTGCGATATCAAACAAAAGGATGGAGAGTCTTTTGTGAAATTCCTACAGAGATGGAGGAATACGACAAACTTCATAACATATGATGTTCTTGAACAAGACTTAATAGTTATGTTTGTTGAAAATCTAATTCCAGACATGTCATTCGCAAAAGAGTTACAGTTAGCTCCGAACTTCACACAACTCATCGAAAGAGGAGTTCATTGTGAGCAGAACTTAGTCAAATGAGGAATCCTTGCAGATCCCACACAAACGAATACAAAAAAAAATGCAACGGACAAATCTAAGTGGTGGAACAAAAACAAAAATGTCACCAGTGATGGTGTCATTGATGTGAAGATAGTCAACTATGCACAACCCAAGGTGTCACTGCAAGGCACACCTGTGGCCAACCAAAAACCCATAGGATCCACTCAACAAGCATACACCTAAAACCAACCTCCTCCTGTACAAGCGGTCGCTGTGTCAAACAGTCAACAACAGAATCAACGTAGACCATAGTTTCAATTCCAACAACGAGATTTCACACCATTGGGAGAGCCGATAGAATCAGCTTTACGTAAGTTGATACAATCAAACACTATCACTCTCCCAGAAATCAAGGACTTTGAACAAGATGAAAACAAACCAAGGTGGTATAATGACAAAGATTTCTGTGAGTTTCATCAGGTGAAAGGGCACAAAATGGCTAACTATTACCGATTAAAACATGCTATCCAAGATCTGATTGACATAGGGGTCATCGATGTGACAAATACCCAAACCAAAGGCACAACTGATCACACTATTTTCAATGATACCTTTCATGATCACAACAAGGGAAAAGCCTCCGGGTCTGGTGAACAAGCCAAAAAAGTTAACTATATGTATGCCAACAGTGATAATGTTATCAATTGCCTCAATCCTTCAGATAACCATGTGGCTACAATCACTATCAAAGACCAAGGTAACAATTGTGCTGTAACAACGCATCGCGCCAGAGTCGTCTTGCAAGGATTACCATCCTCACCTACTGTATCTGCCAATCCTAAAGAAAACTCAGATCCGCAGACAAGCATAGTGGACCAACTAAAGTGCACACCTGCCCAGATCTCCATGTTTGACCTATTATGCATATCTCCGTAGCATAAACTGGCACTTGACCAAGCCCTTCAGAATGCAGTTGTCCCAAGGGACATAACACCTGAGAGCTTCCAAATGATGGTCAACCATATAGCTGCTAACAAACATGCCACATTCATAGACTGTGATGTACCGCCGCATAAACCCCTGCATAATGATCCCTTGCACTTACTTGTCTAGGTCCACAAAAGTGCTATCGGTAGGGTCCTTGTTG
Source organism: Thuja plicata (assembly GCA_018584345.1). Classification (NCBI taxonomy): domain Eukaryota; kingdom Viridiplantae; phylum Streptophyta; class Pinopsida; order Cupressales; family Cupressaceae; genus Thuja; species Thuja plicata. Next base: position 15,334 of record MU224654.1, on the reverse strand, counting down.
ATGGTGGAGCTGGGTTAAACATCTATACTCTAAAGTTAATCAAGCAACTGGGCTATTCAGAATCAAGCATTGATGTGACAAGGAGGATAAATATCAGAGCTTATGATGAAGAGGAAAGGTCCTCTAAAGGTATTATCATTCTACCTGTGCGTATTGGTCCAGTGGTAAAAAACACTCCCTTCCAAATCTTAGACCTTGAGTTGGGATACAATATGCTACTAGGGAGACCTTGGATACATGAAATGCAAGCTGTACCTTCGACATACCATCAATACATCAAGTTCCCACACCAGGGAGAGGAGATCATCATAGAGGGAGATCCCAATCCTTTCCAATATCTTAATACGGTCCAAATCAGCACTGATAACAAGGTACCATCAAACCAAGATGCAAGCATTCCATCCTCTTCAGATTCGAATCCCAAGGATGTCACACGGACAGCAGGAAAGATAGTCATTAACCATGATGCAAGTATTCCCTCCTCTTCAGATTCAAATATTAAAGATATCACACAGAAAGCAGGCAAGATATCCATCATGAACAAGGGCTGTGGTGAATACAAATGTGAAGAGGCTCTTATCATCACGCACATGCCTCAAAGCCCAAGAACTCATGGCATGCCACAACCTGTTATTGCAACAGAAACTCTGCAGCCTGTTCTATTCAGATGTCCACCCACAACCTTTGTCCAATGGGGAGACATAGCGGAAGAAAATCCTTTTGAACAAGACATCAATACCTAGTTATACCAAGATCCCCCTAAGACAATCCGACCACCACTACCCTTGTCAAAGTATGGTAATGGCTCCTTAATGATACAAAGATTTGGGTACGATGGTACAACCGAGCTAGGGGAAAGACAATAAGGCATATTCAAATTGCCTCTCCCACCAACCTAGAGAAACACGAGAGGGTTGGGCTATGGACAACAAAGCACCAGTCCTGTAATCCAAGACATTCAATTTAATCAGGAATAAATAGCAGAGATGCATCGGTGCACAACACAAAACATGTCTTAATAAGAAACATATTAGCATAGTTGTTGCCCACCGAAGAGGGAACCACACAAACCTGAATAGACCTCCACATAGCAATCAATGATAACCAAGGAAGTGAGACATCTAACAAGCGTTCTATTGAGACTGACTCCCATGAGTATGAGTGGAGATCCCTACACGACTTTGAATCGTCGATCCCAAATTATTCCCCTCGGACAGACATTATCATAAATCTAGCAGACCTATTTGACCAGCTGACCATTACCGAACAACCCTGCATAGACAAGCATGTCATTTATCAGACCTCAAGTGGTGCGTCCACATCATAGTCCAATTTTGTAGGAACCATATCTTTAGTCCCTTTCAGTCAACCGAAACCAAACAACCATGAAAGTATCTGTCTTGTACACCCTAAGCTCATAGAGTGGGATCAACAAGGACCACCTGATTTGGATGTCTTCGAGAACGATGAGGCCATAGCTCATTTCATGGGACTTAGGGAAGGCATTCCATCAGGAGACCACAAGGCATGCTTCTCTATTAACCTCGATAGAGCGACATATTTCGGGGAGGAAGCTCCTCTTTCCAGTCCACAAAAGAAAAAAGAACAAAAGAATAATAAAAAGTTGAAAGAAGACGTATTTTCTAGCGAAAACCTCACTGAGGCGCTAGAAGATGGAAAGAAGGAACTCCTCCCCTTGACAGAGGAGAAATCAACATTATTAGAAAAAGAAATAGAGGAAGTCAATTTAGGAGATGACAAGAACCCAAAGAGCATATACTTGGAAAAATCACTCACCCCTGAGGAGAGAGAACAATTCATCAGTTTCTTCAAGGCAAGGATGATCAATTTCACATGGTCCTACTCGGATATGTCAGGGTTAGATCCAAAGCTAGTACTACACCATCTCCCATTGCTACCCATCACCAAACCTGTCAAGCAGAAGCTGAGAAAGATGCATCCCCACGTTGCATTGCTAGTCAAGGCATAGTTGAAAAAGCTCCTGGATGCTAAGTTCATCAGACCTATACCATATGTGGACTGGATATCTAACTTGGTACTAGTTACAAAGCACAGTGGTCAGATACGGATTTGCACAGACTTCAGGGATCTCAACATAGCTTGTCCCAAAGATGACTTTCCTTTACCCAACATAGATATGATAGTAGATCTAACTGTTGGACATCAAATGCTATCACTCATGGATGGTTTTTCAGGATATAATCAAATAAGGATCGCACCAGAGGACCAACAAAAAACAAATTTCACATGTCCTTGGGGGACATATTGTTGGAATGTCATGCCCTTTGGTCTAAAGAATGTTAGAGCGACATATCAAAGGGCTACGACAACTATATTGCATGATCCCATCCACAAAACAATGGAAGACTATGTGGACGACATACTAGCCAAGTCAATACTTCAAAAGGATCATCTACAAGTTTTGGGAGCAATCTTTGACATAATGCAGGAATTCAAGGTCTGTCTAAACCCAAAGAAATGTGCATTCGGTGTCACAACAGGAAAGTTACTGGGTTTCATAGTGTCACATAGAGGAATCGAAGTGGACCTAGCAAAATTCAAAGCAATCTTGGACATGCCTCCCCCATCGAACTTGAGACAACTACGAGGGTTACAAGGAAGGCTCCAATCAATCAGGTGATTCATAGCTCAGCTAGCAAACAAGTGCCACCCATTCCAACATCTATTGCACAAAGACATCAAATTTATATGGACAGAGCAATGTGAATAGGCATTTCAAATATTCAAAGACTACCTTCTCAAGTCTCCTATATTGGTACCACCAGTACAAGGTAGACCATTACTTCTATATATCTCAGCGAGGGAGTCGGCATTAGGTGTACTCTTGGCACAACATGATGACGTAGGTAAAGAGAGGGCTATCTACTATCTAAGCAGGACTTTGGTTGGATATGAGCTAAACTATACGCCAATTGAGAAGTCATGCCTTGTAGTTGTTTTCGCTTCCCAGAAGCTAAGAAATTATATGTTGAGTTACCAAACAAAGTTGATTGCACATATTAATCCTCTAAAGTACCTCCTAAGCAAAGCAACACTCACTGGATGACTGGCGAAGTGGGTAATGATCTTGAGCGAGTTTGACATTGAGTACGTAGACAGAAAGGCTATCAAAGGACAAGTGATCACGGACCAACTAGCAGAGGCACCCATTTAGGACCATCAACCTATTATTTCTGACTTTCCTGACGAATCTATCATGACACTACAACCAGCAATCGAGGTATGGAAACTATATTTTGATGGATCATGTACAAGCCATGGTGCGGGGGTAGGGATAGTGCTTATCACTCTAGATCATGATACAATTCCAAAGTCTTTCAGACTTAATTTCCCATGCACCAACAACATAGCAGAATATGAAGCACTAGTCATCAGTCTAAAGATAGCAATTCAATGGAGAATCAAGAACCTTAAAGTCTTTAGCGATTCGCAGTTGGTCATCAGTCAAGTCAACAATGATTATATGACCAAAGATGAGAAGCTCATACCATATAGAGCACAGATGGAAAAACTACACACCAAGTTCCATTACATCTTCTTCGAGCAAGTCCCACGAACATAGAACAAAGCTGTAGATGCGATGGATACCATAACATCACTGATTGATATGCCAGGTAACGAAACAAAATTCTAGTTTCTAGTGGAGAAACTCTCGGTGCCATCACATCAGGCATCCATCACAGAATCAACATGCGTCCTTGTTGGTCCTGAATCCCCATGGTACCAAGATGTCTATAAGTATCTCCAAAACAATGTCTTACCTCCCAACTTGTCTAGGAACCAGAGAAAGTCCCTCATATGTCAAGCCTCTAGGTATACCATCCTCTCAACTACTTTATACAAATGAAGTCTAGATGGAACGCTTCTATGATGTCTCACTTCCATGGAATCCCAGAAAGCTTTGCACGAGGTACATGAAGGAATTTGTGGAACCCATGGAGGTGGCAACAACTTAGCTAAGATGATCATTCGAATGGGATACTATTGGCCCACAATAGAGACAAATGCACACAAACATGTACAAAGGTGCAGACAGTGTCAAATTCATGGAGACCTCATCCATGCACCAGCCTAAGAATTAAATCCTATCACATCACCATTACCATTTTCAATGTGGGGATTTGACCTAGTGGGAAAAATTACACCTTCTTCAACAAATGGACACAAATACATCATAGCTGCAAAAAAGTACTTCACCAAGTGGGTGGAAGTAATTCCCCTCACTTACATCACTGGAAAGCAAATAGCAATGTTCATACTTAACCACATTATCTGTCGATACGTAATCCCTCAAACAATCCTGACAGATCATGGTACACCTTTCTAGAATAAGGATGTTGAAGAGCTATGTGAACAATTCCATATCAAACAAGGGTTCTCCTCATTTTACTAACCTCAAGGGAATGGCCAAGCCGAAGCTACAAACAAGACAATCTTGAAAATCTTGAAGGAAACAATGAATGAATCAGGGCGAGACTGGCACTTACAGCTTAGTCTCACATTATGGGCATACAGAACTAGTGTGAGAACACCTACAGGAGCCACTCCTCTCTCCCTTGTCTATGGTTCAAAGGTGGTATTACCCCTCAAAGTAGAAATCCCATCCCTAAGGATATCATTGAAGAAATTGGTTTCAGATGAAGACTATAGAGTAGCAAGGCTCAATGAGCTGGAGTTACTAGATGAAAGAAGACAACATGCCTTTGACCACTTACAAGGCTATCAAAATTTCCTTAGAAGGAAATATCATAAGAAGGTGAAGCCACAAACATTTGAGGTAGGAGACCTTGTCCTCATGGAAAATTAGAAGAATCAATTAGAGCGAGTCAAACCCAGAAAGTTTGAGCCTAACTGGCTAGGACCATTTGTCATTATCAACTCTACTCAGAGTGGGGCATTCATACTAGCAACACCAAAATGAGATCAAATCCCCGGATACATCAACAACATGCACCTCCAGAGATTCTACCCTTGAGGACTCTATGGTTAAGGCACCTATCTACATATCCCGAAAATACCAAAAAAATTAGGAAATACAAAAGCTACCTTGGTGAAAACCTGGCAATCAGATGCCTTGGCGACAACAAAAAATTAAAAAAAGAAAAAAAAGTAAAGAGAAAAAAAATTGCTCTCTCAGTGAAAACCTGGCAAACAGGTGCTATTGAGTAGGTACCTTGGTGAAAACCTGGCAAACAGGTGCCAAGTGTTCAAATCCAGCTTCACCATCAACGAACTCCAAAAGCTTGAGTAGATTTCAAAATGCAAGACTGACTACCCAAGCTAGATCCAAAAGCACAATCCCCTCTGAGCACCAAGCACTTACCCATGGTTAAATACTGGTCCACCAGTCTAGGGGGTGATTCTAAAATGTCCTGAACAAATTCCTAAAAAGTTCAAAAATCAAGAGAAAATCAATCTTCATCAAAAACATTAAAAAAATTGCAAAATCCCAAGCAATAAAACCAACTCGGTTATCAAGAGAGCAAAGGGCGATCACGCCCAGTCAATCAATGTCACAAGCATGAGCTTTGTGAATCAGCATTGGGCTCATCTGACACAGCTTTATCAATCTATCAATTCAAACAACAAGCAACTGGAAACCAAGCCAATCTATCAATTGTCACAATCATGAGCTTTGCAAACCAGCATTGGGCCCATCTGACATAGCTTGATCAGCTGCCAAAATCGATCAAATCAATCTATCAATTATCACAATCATGAGCTTTGCGAACCAACATGGGGCCCATCTGACACAGCTTGATCAGCTACCAACACGATCAAAGCAATCAAGCCAATCAATCCTATCCAAAGTGTCAAGCTACTCTAGAGAATCCAACTGCATCAAGGAACCATCCAAAAAGTTGACTAGGTCAGTCAAGTCAATCAGATGTCAGTCTATATTTTGCAGTTATGTTCTTACGCTACTCCAGGACCCACCATGTGAGGAGAGTAGCTATGATAGATCATGATTTATTTTCTTTGATTGCTATCTGTTGAATGTTCACTTCAATTTTAGGGCCATGATGATTTAGGATAAATGCGGTAGGCGCTGTCACTTATCTGGCAGCCACGCAGTTCCACGATCTATGCTTAACCCTAGGAAAGAATTGGACATTCCTTCTCTTTTATTTTTCTTGTTTGGTTTATAGAATCAAGAGCTTGCAACACTATTTAGATGGACTTTGAGTGCTTTGGAGTTCTATCTTGGTTTCTATGGTCTTTCCCTTTATGTTGCAAATAAGAGCTCATGATGCTATCCAGATAGACTCTAGGGGCATAGGAGTTCTATCTTGTTTGCTTGGCTTTCCCTTTTGGAAATCAAGAGCTCACAATGTTATCCAGATGGACTATGGGTGCATAGGAGTTCTATCTTGGTTTCTTTGTTTTAGATTAATTCAGAGGACAAGCGATATCCTGATGGTCAATATCTGAGTGCTTTTGGCTCTCTTTCTTTTCAAACAGGGAACATAGTTGAACCCAGATGGTCAATATTTGGGTGCACTAGGTTCTCTCTCTATTCAATCTCTCTACTCCTTCCGCTATCAAGAGGTCATGGAGGTATCTAGGTGGTATGTGATCTAGATCATTCGACACTCTTTCAGAATATCAAAAAATACAAAAAAAGATGCAATGATAACAATTATTGGAAACAGGGGCAGCGACTTGGGACATTCATCCTTTCTATCAAATCATATCCATCCAAAAAAAAAATGCAAAAAGAACACGTTTCTATTATTCCATTCTAATAGATCAATCTTAGATAACATCTATCAAACTAACTTCTTTCTAACTAACAATGCATTACTCATATTTTTTGTGCATTGTAAATTACATTCATTTCATTAAGTACATCAGAAAATGATAAAAACATGGTAGTTGCATAAATGATAAAACATAAAATCACACGCATCCATAAACATCTCATATAAACATGCATTTCATTTCCACCATCCTTCATGAACATGTCAGTATCATAGGAAAAGTAAATCATCCATATACGAGTCTGCATAATAGAATAATATTGCATATACATCTCATCATCTAAACCACCAAATCATGTAGAATCATACATATAGAAAAGTAAACCATTGCACACCATATCAAAAACACTAGTTGCATATCATATAATTCAAAATATCTGAGTACAATGAACGGTCGCAATTCTGATCAAAGAAGGTAATCAATATATATATCAATAACTATTAGTGTGTCAGGATACAAAAATGGTACTACTCAGAGTATATACAATGACAACACTACAAAAATGGTACATGATACATAAATCAACATGAGCTACCCCCACCCTCGCCAGGAGGTGGACGAGGGGGTGGCATGTCAGAATCTGTCCTGTGGAATGAACTAGGAGCTCTAACACCACTGCTCTATGATCGCTGGGTCTGGCTAGATCTCTAGGAGGCTGTATAGTTGGGCACCCTCTGTGCTGCAGGAACTGCGCCCTCATAATGACACCTCCAATATTCAATCTCTCTCTAAGCATCATGCCCAGATTTGTAGTACCTGTCAAGAACCTCACAGTGCAAGACATCCTGTACACTGTCAATAAATGAGCGAACCTTAGCTCAAGCGTGTCACTCTCTGGACTCAGCCGCTGTAACCTGGGCCTCCAAAGTAGTAGCACGTGCATCAAATAAGGCAAGCCTAGCCTGAAGGTCCTAAACCTGCTGAGTGAGGCGCTCTACCTCTGAAGGATCATCATCCATACCACCCATAGCCACATCCATGTCCCCCTCCTCCACCCTGTCTCCCAAACCCTCACCTCCTCTCCGCCTAATAACCCAAGAATCATCATCACTCTCTGAGCTCTCCCCTATGTTGCTACCAGTGCTACCACTATCACTAGAGGAACCTGTCTCCGCACTCTGCTCATCTAGAGAATCCACATCTATGTCAACAATCTCAATATCAACATCCTTGATAACCACTCTCTCCTCCTCTCTAGGAGCCAAAACAATAGCTATCTGCCTGCGTACTCTCTGAACCAACTAAGGTGCCTCCTCCTCCATGGCCTCCTCATCCTCCAAAATAGTGCCCAACCCAACTCTGCGAGCACTAGTCTATCCCCCACTCCTGCCACCACTAGTCCTAACCACACCACCAGCACCCCCAGGACTAGGATCATCACCTCCATCGTCTCCTCTACCCCATCCTCCATCTCTCCCACCATCCCTCCCTCCCCTGCCCCATCCACCATCTCTCCCCCCATCCCTACCTCCCCTGCCACCACCTCTCCCTCCATCATGACCTCCCCTACCACGCCGTACCCGTCAGGCCCTCCTCATAATAGTCTTGGCAACAAGACGTGAGACATCTTTAAGTGCAACCGACCGATGCTGCAACCAATGGGCATCATACTAGGGTGTAGTGCCTGCAAAAGACAAATTCAACTATCAGTACTAGAATAGATAAAGACATAAGTATCAAAACAAGATATGAGCAAGTATCAGAGAGTAGAAAGGAAGTACATAAGAAATAAAAAACAAGACAAACCTACATCTACAGTGGTAGAGTGCTAGTCCATGCCACAGGAAGTAAGCCTAAAAACTTAGTGCGAGCAGCATCAAGTGATATTACACCACCCCAAACAACAGTAACCCTCGACCTCCGAGAAAAGTATGCATAAGAATTAGATATATCCTGCTACTCTCCAGACTGGCGCAACACCCTGGCGGTGTTGTGAAAGTCTATCATATGAATATGATCGGTCGCGTGACCAATCAAGTATCTCCGCTGACGACAGAATGGGAGATGGATGTCCTCTCCATCCGAGACGAGACAATATCTGTATGACCTCCAAATGAAATAAGGAATCATATCTAACTGTTGTCGCCAGTATGTCAAGTGACCCATATGCATCTAAACAATGGCTCCATCATACATAAAGACATATAGCCTATCAGTTGGAAGAGCACGGGAACCAACAGGATGACATATGACAATATGCTCCCATGCCTAGATTTGCAGGAGGGTTGCACCGCAGCTGAGAGACTTACCATCAAGGTAAGCTGCATATAACATATGAAAATGCATGTGGGCCAATATGCATGGACCCCAAGCAAATATAATATGATCCCTAACCATGCTCTGCAATACACTACCAAAGCCGATAGAAAAACCACGCTATCGACGATCGGGGCATAAGATGCCACATATCAAACTGCCTAGCAAAGTGGATAGCCTCTCAAGGCCCAACCCAAATCTGGACCATGGAATATTATAGTCACCAGCAAGCCCAAGTTGATCCCAGGGAAATCTAGAAAGCTCAGTCAATGAAACAACACCAGTGCGGGTGGAATACTCCACAAGTTTGCCCTGGATAGGGAGTTGGAGGATGTGATACACATCCTCCAAAGTCACTGTACACTCACCAGTGGGTAACCAGAAAGTGTAAGTCTCTGAATGCCACCGCTCTAGAAGAGCAGAGATCAAACCCCTATTGGTCATGATCTCAGGCATATAACAAAGTCAGTACAAACCAAGATCGCGAAGAACTGACCTCTCATCCTTTGTCAGCTAAAATCTATATACAAGGCCCGCTGGCCTGGACTCTCGACAGTGCAAGATCCATCCAGTGAACTGCACATAGAATTAAATTAGAAAAAAATCAGTTTCAGTCATTAAGGAAAGTAACAGAAGCAAGAAAAAGCATATAACAGACAAGGACATCAGGCAAATAGTGCTAAAAAATCAATTGCGGTAATAAAGCAATGCAAATGCGGTACTTTTAGGTGATTGCAAAACATAAACAAGTGCGGCATACAAACTTCAATTGTGGCATTCAACATACACAAGTGCGGCACACTTATCAATTGCGGTATTTAACTGGAAATTATGACATTTAAATTGTAATTGCGGCAAAACCGCAACCGATTGCGGCACACATTGCATTTTTTCAAAAAAGTACATTTTTTAAAAGCAATAAATAAATGCATTAATGACACACAAAGTGATAAAACTCATTGGATATCCAGAGCTAGCTGGTCTGCGGTAGGTTCGGACTCATTCAGATATGTGAGTGACACCAGGAAGGCCAACCATCGCTAGAAAATAGGAGAAAAGAAGGCAGAAATTAGAATGCAAACTCACCAAGATATCAGAGCTCCAAGATCGCAATGTGGAGAATGAATGGCTATTTTAGCTATTTATAAGGGTTCTGAAAAACCCTAATTTCACTAGGAGCTCTGAAATTTCTTCCCAGTCCTCGAAAACTTTGACAGTCAATAACAGGGGCATATTAAACCATTTTTCAAATCTGTTAGCTACCCAGTTTCAGAAATTGTAGTTTCAACAAATCAACGCTCATGTCGCAACTTTTCACTCAAATTTGTTGAGGGGGCATAAATACACCTACTACTACTGGGGCAAGCTAGGACAAAATCAAAGAATCTTTGACACACTGCGACAAGTCACATCGCATCAAAGAGGGGCAAATGTAGACACCCTAAAATAGACAGGCTTGCGACTTTATATTAAAACACTAATTTTCATCTATTAATTAATGGTTTTTTAATCATTAATTAATCATCTATTTTTCTCTAAATTCATTCCCTAAATAACCTAATCAAATTTCCAAAATTAATTAAATAATTAATTTTATTTAATTAATTAACCTTAATTGATTAATTACCATTAATTGATTAATTAAATTCAATTTTCTATACTTTAAATTCAAATATTTAAACTTACTAATTAAATCCTTCCAATTAAATTAATTTCAATTAAATTAATTTAATTTCATCAAATAAAGCAATTCTTAATAAAAAAGAATTCAATTATCTCACATGTTGA
>MU224653.1:483917-497903 GCA_018584345.1 Thuja plicata | reverse complement strand
TCTTTGAGCATCACCCAGAGCCAATGAGACTAAAAAAACTACACAGTTGAATCCAAGTAGAATTAAAAAAAAATCAATTGGTACAATTTTTTTAAAAAAAAAAAAATAGGGAAATGGTCGAAATTTTGACCAATCCCCTTTTAATTTGCACCAAAGCGTTGGTCGCACGTTTGACCAATACCCCTTTTTTTCCACCAGATATTGGTCAGAATTTCGACCAATACCTTGGTGGAAAGCAAAGCATTCACGTCGAAATCTCTAGAACAGGTGGTCGCAATTTCGACGGATGCACAGGCTCGTTTCCACCAAATATTGGTCGGAATTTTGACCAATACCTTGGTGGAAAGCAAAGCATTCATGTCGAAATCTTTGGAACAGTTGGTCAAAATTTTGACCGTATATTGGTCGGAAGTTTCCACCAAATATTGGTCAAAATTTTGACCATATATTGGTCGGAAGTTTCCACCAAATATTGGTCAAAATTTCGACCATATATTGGTCGGAAGTTTCCACCAAATATTGGTCGTAATTTCGACCATATATTGGTCGGAAGTTTCCACCAAATATTGGTCAAAATTTTGACGATATGTTCTATGCTTTCCACGAAAGTTTTGGTAGAAATTTTGACCATATATTGGTCGGAATTCCGACCATTTCCCTGTAGATTTCGACAGCTATTTCTATCAAATTGAGGAAGAGCTACAGTTGAAATTTTGACCTCTATGTTGGTCGAAATTGTGACCAATAACAAAAACGTCGCAATTTCGACAAAAAAAGACCGACGAAAGCTTTGGTCGTGGTTTGGTCGTGCATTCGACCAATTACTGTCAAAATTTCAACCAATTTTCGTCGAAATTTGAGCTCAAATTTACTAGTGTCTCACATGACTTTAGCATATTATCTAAATGTGATCACATCACTCTTCCTTTCAAAGGTAGCCTTCCAATCAACAACATGAATAAAATCAACAGAAAGGAGATTAGAAGGAAGAATCCAGATAAAAAAAATTAGTAAATTGAATTTTGATAGTGCCTCTAAAGACAAGCCAAGCATTTCAGATATTGATGTTGTCTTGAGGAACTCTAAAGAGAGATAATTTCTACACTTACTGAAAGAACTCTAGACAACAAAAATAACATTGTAGAGGCACAAGCCCTATTGGTTGGAGAAATAACATTGTAGAGGCACGAGCCCTATTGGTTGGAGTAAAACTTGTAGTCTCCTTATAGGTAGTAAACTTGGCCATCAAAGGGGATTTCTCAAAAAATTATTTCAGCCTTTAAGAAATTTGAGTCCCCCAACTAGAGAATGAATTACATTTTACAAGAAGCACATGGATTCCTCCCCCTATTTGAGAAATACCAAATGCATCACTGTTACAAGGAAGCCAACAACATTTTTAATGGTATGGAAAATAAAGGTTGTTTACTAGGGTTGAAAAAACAATCTCTTTAGGTAGGGAAGTTATGGTTCATCCATTTCTTCAGTCTTATATTCTATTTGATACTCCAAATTGACTCTTGATGTTTATGGTTGCTTTGACCTTTCCTCTTATCTTCCCATATTGAGTTTGGTGGTCTCCTCTAACTCTTCTTTTGGATGCCTGGTTGTGCTATAGTCTATACTGGTGTTCACATGTGTTCAAATCCAATGGCATGTGGTTTTAGGTCTATGAATGATTACAATTGGATTTAGTGTTAGAGTGTGTAGCTATTCACTGATCTAGTTCATCATTCATGATATCAAATATGATAATTTGATAAACTTCATTCAAAATCTATGGTAGGGGTACCAAGAAAATTGATGTATTACAAGCTGCAATGATATTTCAAATTTTGTTGGCTATGTGTTCATACGATCTGCATCAAATCTACACTATTCATTTTTTTCAGTCTCGAACGTACTTGGTGGTATGGACATGTATTTATCTTATATTATTCATTCGTTTGATTCTATTTTTTTTTAGTCCTGTGGGATATGTACTTGGACTGATCTATGATTCAACTCTCATTGATTTGTTCAGAATTAAAACTAACATGTTTTGTATCATTGTTTCTTAGTATTCCTCTTGCAGGAATCCTTATCTCTTCACGAGCACTGCATTTTGTATTTTTTGGAGGTATTATTTCCATGTTGGTGTGCATGCTGCAAACGTTTTCTGACTCTCTGAAAGACTTGGGCACATTTTTTATTTAAACAAGCAAGGTTGAGAGGAGAAGATGACACTGGCTTGAGACATTTTTAAGTCCTGTATTGTTCAAGATGATTATGCATCTTTTACATGAATAATGAAGAATTTTTTATAACTGCAAAGAAACATATGCTATGGGATTTTTTTTTCTTTCTCCCAATGCATTCTTGTCTTTTAGCATTTTATAATGGCTCTATATGCAATTTCACTTTACCTAATTGATTAGGTGCTTAATGCGTTTTGAAAAATTAAAAAGAAAATAAAAGGAGAAGACAATCCTAATTCTAGCTTAAGTAAATAAAGAAATAAAGACCTAACTAGATAATTAATAAGGTGATTATCCTAATTTCTCTAACAATATGGATACATTAAGTAAAACTAATTTCCCACTAATACCATTCATTATTTAATTGAAGCACTATATTTTTTAGTTCTCCTATATCATACATTGCATGGACGATCTCTTATAGATTCTAATAGCTTAAATATGCTTCCACCTTTGATCTAATATAAGTCACTACTAAAAACTATAAATAGTATGAATATGGAAGATCATTTTTTCTCTTCTAATCTTTTCGTTTCTTGTTTCTTGATAGTTTTTGAGAAGGAATGCGTTTATTTTTATCATTTTTTTCTATGAAATTATGTATATATAAATTAGTTTAATTTTTCTTTTAAAAACTAATTATTTTTTATTGTATTAATTTTAAACAAACATTTGCTTCTTATTTCTTTATCTGATCACCCAATTGAACTTTAATTAGTTTTATAAGTTTACACTTATGAAATTAGAAATAAAAACCCATTCTAAATATAAATCACTCGAATAAAATTTAAACTTACTTTCTAATATTTCTTTGAATATTTTTCATTATACAAAAAAAAAAAAAAAAACACTAAAATGGCTCTTGCAAGGTTCTACAACTTAAAATAATTTTGTTAAAATAAAAAATTAGACAATAAAATATGTCTAAACTTTATTTGTCGATACACACACTAATAATAGATATGAAACATGAGAAATATGGTGTTGGACGGATGTTTGATATTGTCCTATTTTGTTTTTGTATGCTTGAATGTGGCCTCTACTTTCACCCTTTCTACATTTTTTTTGTTGCACCTACAATTACATCATCTCCATCCTCATCCTCTTTCTAAAAATTCAAACAAAGAGGCATAATTTTGCTTCTTCCGTATATTTTGATAGTTAAATATGATTGGGAAATGATATTTACACCCATGGCTATGGGGGCAACCATAATGCACCCATTCAAAGTGTTTTTTTTACAAGTTTGGTTGCACTATAGATGACGTTTGATATTTACTATGGGAATATTTATGTTTTCAACAATTTGGTCAACAATAAATTATTCCATTTGTGTGGTCCCATTTAAGAGTTGTCACTATAGAAAAACAAGAAAGATTGAAACATTAAAAAAGAGTGAAAGATTGAAACATTAAAAAAGAGTTTTAGTTTTTTAGATTGGTTGTGTTTTGTGCATTTTTTAATGTATATGTATTGAGACATACAAAGTCTTTATCTTGTATTTTCATCTAACTCTATATTTTTTTGGTCATGTAAATACAACTTGTTTAGGGCATGGAAAGTTTTTCTTTTGGATTAGGTAAGAAAAAATTAGAAAGATATTATAGATTTTTTTTACTTTGTTTAGGAGTTGAGTGGAGTAAGGGAGGGATTCTTTTTATTTTTATTGAAAGGAAAGGAAAGGAAAGGAAAGGAAAAGATCTTTTATAGTCCATGATGTTTTTTGGTCTACATACGGTGACAACAATATGAGACTACCCCGTACTCCTTGATGAATTAACTTACATATTTTAGTTTATATATTTTCACATGAGTTAATATTTCTATTTGATGGAGTTGGTTGGTTCTCTCTCTCTATCATTAATTAGTGAGTTTAGTTGAATTTTCTTATTAATATTTTCAATTGAACTTTTATATTTTACATATTTTTTTGGGTTATGTTGGAATAGGCATAAATTTTACACTTCTATTTATAAGTCAAGAGTTCATAAATTTATGTTAAATGGTTTAATTGAGTGGTTTTCAATAACTTACTAAGTTAGTATATGTCTCTAGACACTTAATAGATTGTTTTAGGTGCATGCATATTTTAATATTTCATTCATGGGTAAAATATGATCATTTAAATTTAATATTTTATTAATAAATGTCTCTAGAGGAGTCACTAGATGTTTAAAATTAGTGGATTTGATCAATGTTTGTATATTTTAATATTTTATTCTTGGGTAAACTATGATATTGTAAATATAATATTTTATCAATTGGTGAAGCTGGGTGTTTGTATTTTAAGATTTATCAATTGATGGAGATGGATGGGTGTACATTTCAACATACATAATGTTGGACATTATGTCAATGACAACTAATTTGGTGTATTGGGTAAAGGTGATAAGAATGTGTCATAAATTTAGTGTCATAAATTTAGTTTTTTAGTACTTATAAAAGGTTTTGCAATAAATATTTGGTTTATGTTTGTAATCACCTAAAAATCGTCAAGACTCAAGAGAAATCAAAGCACTAATTTTTTAATAAATTGATCCAATTAAATCAAAGTAACCTCAAACCCTAATTATGTGATTAAGTTAAATCAATTTACTTACATAATTGTCATAAGCAATTAATGTGCTAGCCATTAAATTAAATCAAATATATTAATATCTATATCCATGTGATGGGATTTTTCTCTTTATTTAATTAAATAGCTAGGACATTAATAGCTTAGGGAAATTATGTAACTAAATTGAGTGAACTTAATCACATAATTAGGGTTTAAGGTTCCTTTGATTTAATTGGATCAATTTATTGAAAATTAGCGATTTGATTTCTCCTAACCATTTTTAGGTTATTATATTTTCCCCTCTTTGTATCGATGTGCGGGCATGCGTTGATTCAAAGAACATCTGATAGTGCCCTTGATTCTCTTTGAACTGATCTGATAGGATGATGATGTCAGATGTTGGATTGAGTGAATAGTGAAAAATTTGATATGGATCTTTCTAGAACTACTCATGACATGATGATGTTTGACTTGAGTTGGCATTTGATGCGATATTTGATAAGAATATTTCTTTATTGAGGCCAATGTAACCAATTTAATATGAGTCCTGATGAAATTGATTACCTACCAAAATAATACTAAAGATGTTGATGTAGAATGAGTAACCAATTTGATATGAGTCCTGATGAAATCGATCACTATCATATAAAGATATGTATGATGTTGATGCCGATGAGAATGATTAATTTTGATATGGGTTCTGATGAAATCAATCACTTCCAAAAATTATGATTTAGACAACCAACCCGATATGGATCTTGATGAAGCTGATTATCCAATGATGACGAAGACATTATCAATTTGATATGGTTCATTTGTAAATTGATATGCCTCTTTTTGTTGATTTGGTAATGATAAAGACACTGTCAATTGTATATGGTTCCTGATGAAATTGACATACCCCTGGTAATATGATTTAGTTTGATCCGATATGACCACTCATTTGATTGGTTATTCGATTGATGATTTGATCAATGGAATTTGATGATTTAATTGATGAAGAAGATTGATGATTCAATAATCTGATTGGTGAAGAGGATTTGATTTGTTGCAGATCTGATGAAGATTTGATGATTTTGCTTGATGATTTGATGAAGAAGATTTTGATGAATTTTATTGATTTGATTTGACAAAGAAGGATTGATGAATTTGAGTTATTCTGATGTTCTAATCTTGATAATGATCCGATTATCATGAATTGTTGTCCCCACTACAAAACCTGACTCATATGTGAAAATGTTATTAGTATGCCCCTTAGGAGGTAAATCAAAATTTGATAATGATAGTCAAATGATGTTGGATGATTGTGTGATAATTTTGGATTGATTTGAATGGTTTTGAATTGAAATTGAATTAATGTTGAATGATTTTTTATGTGATTTTTAATTTAGCTCCTAATAATGTTGCTGTGAAGATTTTGCTCCTAAATGATTCTGATTAATTTTTGATTTAGCTTCCAAAAATGATGTTGCGAAGATTTTGATCAATAATGATATCTCAAAATTGATTAATGCAGCTGATATGTGATTCATGGAGCATTTTGTGTCAGTATCCATGATACTCGATCGTTCATGAGATGGATGTTGTGACGATGTCAACATAATAGAGTTCCCTCCTTGAGATGATTGTGTGAAGTCTTTTTGATCAGCTAAAATGAATGCAATACCTAAATGATTTTAGCACTCTGTGCAAACTTCCATTATTTCCATTATTTTGATCTTTTGTTATGCTATATCTCATCATTGAGATTTTGTGTATCACTAGAAAGTACAACCACCATTTGTATGATTAAACCATGATGATATGAATACTGCTTTCATGGATTAACAAACAATAATTAATCTTTTTATATGCAAATTTCCTTGATGATACTTTGATGATCATGTCCTAAGATGAATTTTCACACTATTATGAATTAACTCACAATCAACAAACAAAAAAAATGTCATATTCCTTCTTTGGTTTTCTAGTACGGAGACAACATGGAATTCCTCAGGAATTATGACAGCCAAAAATTGATCACGTTTCAAAAGACAAGGAATGATTTCCACCCTTCATCTAAAATACAAATGTTTGGAGTCTAGGTATGTGTGGCATACCATAATCCAAGAATTGTTATGCCACAATATTGTGTACTTCTATGCTTATCGAATATATGGAGGCACTTATCACAGACACCCCAAAATAATTTTCCTACTAGATTTCATTAGAACACATGGCTAGAGATATTAATATATTTGATTTAATTAAATATCCCATTAATATTTCCTCCAACACATATGCCACATGGCACACACAGATTTAAAGGGAAAGTCTACTTAGAAAAGTCAAGCAATTGGAGAAAAGTGCAAGGATCAATCACATGTCTTTTCCATCTCAACCATCCAATTCAAATTGGATTAATCTTGGCCATTAAATTCAAATCAATTTATTTTTCCTCCTTGAGAAATCTATATAATCAGCTCAATTCAAACCATTTGGTATCTAGATCATTTGCAAGGAGGTTATTCCAAAATGAGTTTGAATTTCATCATTGTCATAGCTTAATTTCATCACCTAGATCACTTTTATCATATAATTGAATAATGTAGATCACAATTACAACATTTTAGATAATTTCATAGCATAATCTATCAATTTAGTATCAATTCTAGGATCATCTAGCATAATTAATATAAATTTCATCATGCATCTTCAACAATCTGATCCAAATTTGCATAATTAGGTGCATTTCATGATAGAAATTTCTATTTTTATGATTTTCCATTCAATTAGATTACTATGCATTCTGAGAGAAAATAAATAATTTGATGAATCTTCATAACTAGGAATCAATAGGATGGTTTCTAATGAGTTTATTTATGTATTTTATTTGATTTCTATATACTAATTCATTGATCTAATGTTCTATTAAAGTGTGTTGTTTACAGACAGGTACACAATTTCACACACACAATGTTATTAATTAGATTCAACAATTAATGTTTCTATATGCCTATCTATTGCTCCAATGCAGTCAATTTTTGAAAAGACACAGCTATTAAGTTACCAAATTTGATGATAAACCAGGTTATATTCTACATGGACTATACTCTATTGGGTGAGTTTTTCTTTCCATCCTAACATTGATATGGATAGGATATGGGTTTTAGATATATGGAAACCTAAGTGTAGTGTTTTGTTAGCTTTATGTTAAGGGGATATTCCTCTTTAATTAAAACCTTTAGGAAGATATTATTTAGGTCCTAGAAAGTTGGCCATGGATATATGATAAATTTACCTTGTCTATTTATAGATGGAAGTTGAGTTTATTTTACAAAGTAGATTTACCCAAAATAAACCTATTTGGGTTTGGCTTCTAGGTTCTTTTGTTCGAGTTTAGGATAATAAGATCTTCATTTAGATAATTAATTCCTTCACCCATTTCATTACAATGGATAAAGTTACAAAGGCAAAAATTAGGTTAGGTCATGATAGATTTTGCATCAATGTTGACATATTCAAAATAATTCCAACTTTTATGACCTTGGAATCTAAATTTAAAAAATTTGGAAGAAATCTAATTTATTTATGAAAACTTAAAACATATTTTCCCAAAATGCTCAAGGTTTGGACACCTTATAAGCTAATATCATGCACCATGGAAAAATATCATAAAAATATAGATAATATTAAGGAACTAAGTGACAAGTGAGATGAACCTATTTCTCCTAAAATATTAAGAGGGGTGCCGATTTGAAAAAGAATTCTTCAATATTATGAGCTTTGTAGTTGCTCTCATGCTTGCTTCTTGCATGGCATCCTGCTAGATGTAGTTTTGGAAATGTACCTACTATGGTTCCTTTGTGAAATTGTATGAGAACCTATTTGTGATGTCTTTGTTTGGTTTAGGATACCTCATTGTGGCTTTATGTGATTGGCTGCGTTCACCTTATGTTTGGACAAATCTATGCATATATATACTTTATGATCATGTTGGACCTGTGAGGTATTGTGCCTTCTTGGTGTTCTGGATTATGTTTTTCCATTTGAAACTTTCTTTTTTCCTTGTTCCCGGTTGTGAGAACTATTTTGCAGTTTCTTGCTACATACCTAATTTCAGATACTAGACCTTTTGAGGCTATCGTTATGATTTATGTGGACTTATTGTGATCTAAATAATTTATGGAATAAATCTCTCTATTTTCTCACTTGTTTTTTAGTGTCTTCCATGGTTGTATTCGGTATTGCTCTATTTTGATCCAAGCTAGACTCTTTTATGTGATTCTGTGATACATTATATGGCTACGTTGTTAAAATGTCCTTTCATTAGTTTTAGTTTCTGGATTATTATACATGTCCTTCATCTATATTATTACATGAGCATATACACTTAATGTGCATATGTTATAGTGATGACAAGTACTAGACATTGAATCCACATGGATTCACAGGTCTAAGTGTGTCTTCATCCCCAACAGTGGTTATAGGAGATACTCACATTCATTGCCCATTATACTCAACAAATATCATTCTGGGTTGGAACAATGTATCTATTGCATTATTATACCTCTATTTATTGTGTAGGTAAAGTCTATATTTCATTTACATAATGTGGAAGAGTAGTAAATTTTTGTGCATTATTGAGTATCTGCAGTTGGTCATGGTTGTGTTAATATAATTTAAATGATGATTTAAATATTATTGTGTGTATATAGTTGTCGACAAATATGCCATAAGAGTTTTCCATTTAATAAGAATTTAATAATTAAATGTTGGGAACATTGGGGGTTTTTTATTTGACCTTTAAGTGATTTTAATTTATTGGATTTTTAAATTAGACTAAAATACTTTTTTCAAAAGTGCTTTATATTTTTGAATAGAAGTTTATTTCCTCACTTTTAACTTGTGAAAATTGAAAATTGCTAAAACCCTCTTATGGAGAATTTATAAATTTTATTTTTGGGAGTGACTGGATTGTCAATTTTTTGGGGTAGTGGCTCATTGGAATTGTGGTGGGATTGCTACAATTTGATGAGATTTTCACCTACTTTCATGGTGCTTTGACAAGTTTCTTGTCATTATGGGTTTTTCTCCATTTTTGAGGTAGGGCTCTTTGTAACTCTCTCATTTCTTTGGTTAAATTCTTAAAGTTTGTTTCAAATGTTATGTGTGATGTATATATTCCTTTTCTCCACTTGTTTGAGTTCTTTTGATGCCCATTTGGGCTTGCATGTATTTGTAATTGTGGAGTTGACGTTTTTACACTGTTAGGTCGTTTGTTTTACCCTATAATATCAAATTTTCAATTTTATTAATTTTTTAGAATTTCATTCATGTGGGAACAAATGGGTTTTCTAAAAATTTCAAGATTCTAAGTTTGATTTTTGAGCATTTTTGGGAGGTTCTTGATTTATGTGCCTCCAGAATTGAGATTTTATTATGTTTGACATTTTGTGTACATTGAACCTTGCTATTTTCTATATTTGTGGTTGGATTTTAGTATTGGTTTTATTTGAGGATTTTCTGGTTGAGAACAATGGATATCCAAAATCTTGATTGTATGCCTATTTGAGCGTGATTGTGCATTTTGCCAATTGTTGCCATAAATTGATTTCCTTTGTGAAATTTGACTTTTATAAGATTTTTTCTCATGTTATGTTGTGAGATATATTCTGGATCATATAGGGATCCGTGATCTTGGCCATTGTTTGTTGTATTTCCAATTTTTTGAGTTTGCCTTGTTAAATTTTGAAGTTTCCTGTCACTCCTATGCTCAGAAGGTTGAAGATCTTGTTTAAAATTTCTTACATACCTCTGCAAGTAATGTTTTAAGTCCAAAACCTAGTTGAAAAATGCCAAAAACCCTAAGCCCTAGGGTCATTTCTATTTGAAAATGCAAAAAAACCTTAAATTTTTCAGACGGGTTCTATTTTCATGTTACCTTTTTATGACTTAAGTTTGAATTTATTTGCATGTGCTAAATATTTAGTCGCTTAGTCTCATGAAGGAAAGTGAATATTCCATTCAATATGGAGACTTGGAGAAATAATTTGGTCACATAGTCTCCTAATAAAAATAATATGCTTCAGAGGATCAAGAGACTTGGCACAGACCGTTCATCTCAAGTTTGATCTAACGATGGTCGGGTTATCTCTTGATGAGATCAGGGTTAGTGATTTCTTATGGTGACTTCGAGTTTACTCAGTCACGTTATCTCCAAATGTGACCCATCGTTATAAGTTGAGTTGAAAAGTTAAGGTTTCACCGTTGTTTCTTTATCTATGAATGAAATATGAGTTAAGTATCATGAGATCAGTGACAACCATTGATCAGAGTTTAAATCTAACGGCTGTCGAGAATTCTCTAGATTAACCCTATAGTTTGGAAATCATCAAGTGACATGTGTTAGAATGAATTTATAATAACTGAGAGGGGAGGGGTGAATCAATTATCTTCAGGTCTAGATATAGCAAATAAAACTTTCTAAATTTTAGATCTACTCGAGAGCAGTCAACAACTTAATCATGAAGTTTATTGTCAATTGAAATTAGCTTTTAGAAACATAACAGTAAACCAAACCGTAAGCATTCACACAATTTGACACAAGTATTTAACGTGGAAACCCAATATGGGAAAAACCACCAGTAACATGCTACCAAGTTTTCATTCTTCTGAAGTGATGCCCTGTGAGGAGCCAACCCTGTTAAAGGTTACAATAACACACTGCTAGGTGTGACCTGGTTAAAGGATTTAATCACCCTATCAGGAGTGGCCTTGTTAGAAGACTTAGAACATTCCACTTGAATGTCACCTTGTTATAGGATTTATACAAATGACTGTTAAGTCAACCTTGTTAAAGGATTTAACTAATACAATGGTAAGAAAGTAATCAGCAATTGTGATCTGATACATACAACTTACTTTGCAATTCAGATCCAATTACAGCTCTGATTTTAACTTGCTAGATATCCTGCATTATCATTTCAAACTTTTGATCTGCTTGGAAATCCGTCAAGCAATCACACATGTAACTTTCTGCTTCTGCCTTTTGCCTTCTCTGCTAGATCATGCCAAACAGTAAATCAAATATGCAAACCTCTTGCATACACATACATTATTCCACACATAGTGAATAACCCCCCTTGAGGTTATCATATACCTCTCTGTCTAGTTCAAATAAATATTTTTCTGCTTAAACAAGATCGTAGATCTTAGGTTAGGTCAGATCCAACGGATCATTCCATCTTTGCATTACAATTACTTCTTCCAAAGTAGTCTCTAATTAAATCTTGAAACCATCAATTAATTATGGCTACCCATACATTAAATGATGTGGATCAATCTTTAATTAACATTACATATCCCAATAAAATTAACTAAGTCGGCCAGGGATCTCAAATCTCATCATTAATCCAATTATTGTAAGTCGGCCAACATCACTGTTTCCACTCGGCAATTTCAATGGTGCTCGGCATTGAACAAATTTTGCTCGTCACAAGCAACTTTGCTCGGCATTTAACAAATTTTTCTCGTCACAAGCAACTTTTCTTGGCACAAGCCAAACTTGCTCGACATAGAACAGCCAGAAAAACTATGTTTGAAAGATAAACAACGAATTACTTTGCCAGAGTGCCAACTGATCAAATACCCTTTTAGTTTCCTTAACTCAACCATTCACTTGGTCTTCTTGTTAAATCTTCTTCATCAACAATAGATATGGTACTCAAACAAATAACAATAGTCTCACCAGTTAAGGTTTGACATCAATGACAAAATAATAGTTGCTTGCATTGTCACTTTCCAACAATCTCCCTCTTTGGCATTGATGGCAACACAAAGTATTAAAACAATGATTTAACAAGCATAGTTACCAACCAATCCAAAAAGTCACCTGTGTTCCTTGATATGAAATTTTTTTTATTAATGTCTTTAGCTTCATTCTGATTCTTATCTGTAAAACATTTCTCCCTGTGTCTGTAATCACACTGTCATCATCTATGTCTAATCATCTATAGAATCCCTCTGAGTAGATAATAACTTCAATGTTTTCAATAGTAACTTCTGCCTCTACATAATCTTTCCTTCTTTTTAATCTCTCTTTCTCGGCAATCTCTTCCTCTTTATAGGTAATCTCTCCCTCTTTGACAACAATGCCAAAGACATCGATATCATTATCATGTAGATCTTGTCATCTTGATTATGACAGATTTTTCTTTTCTATCCTTGACCATCTTCACAACTTTAGCCAGCATCCTAAAGTGTGACTTATTGTGCATTAATCTGTCAGATATTTTGAATAAAATATTTGATGTAATAGTACCATACAGAACTTAATTAGCCTCAGTTAGGGGAATCACCCCCAATTTACCTCGTAGATACTCATGAGCATCCTTGGGTAGTGATTTTGTGAATATGTCTGCTAATTGTTCTTTGGTGTTCACATAATCCAGTCTCACTTCTTTACTCTGAACTAGCTCCCTCAAGTAGTGATACTTGATAGCTATATGTTTTGTCTTTGAGTGCATAATAGGATTTTTAGAAATATTAATAGCACTTGTGTTATCACAATATATGACAACTGGGTCCTTCATACCTTTCAGTAGTATCTTCAACCACACAATGTTAGAATAGTTAACTGCTACTGCCACATACTCCGCTTCAGCTGTAGATTGTGAGGTGCAGTTCTGTTTCTTGCTTGTCCAGGAGATCAATCTCTTTCCTAAAAGAAATGCTCCACCAGTAGTGCTTTTCCTGTCATCAAAATTTCCAACCTAGTCAGAGTCAGTGTAAACTCTGAGTTCAAACTTGTCATTCTTTTTGTAGTATAGACCATAGTCCTTAGTTCCTTTCAAATATCTTAGAATCCTTTTGACTGCCATCATGTGAGTTTCCTTGGGGTTAGCAAAAAACCTTGCAACAATCCCAATAGCTAGGGCAATATCAGGTCTACTGTGTACAACATACTATAGTTTTCCAATCATTGACCTGTAGATTGTTTGGTTCACTTATTTTGTGTCATCATCTTTTGTCAGCTTCTATCCAGTAGCCATGGGTGTACTTACTGGTTTGGATTCTTCCATTCCAAAAGTTTTCAGTATCTCTTTGATATATTTAGATTGAGTGATATAGATACCATTCTTCATTTGATAAATTTGTAAGCCAACAAAGAATTTTATTTCACCAAATATAGACATCTCAAACTCAGTTTGC
>MU224653.1:462418-473147 GCA_018584345.1 Thuja plicata | reverse complement strand
AAATCTCATATTTACTAGACATGGAATATCAAAAACATGTTGAGAAGAGTGGTCAAATTTATTTCTCAATGCACCATGATAAGAAAGTTGATGGATCAGTACATACTCAGGGGGTACTAGATGAAGAAGATGATAAATTTCAGGAATCAAATAATGAAGATGAAATAGAACAACATACAACATATTAACACGATGAAGTTTTAGAGGAAATATCTCATGGAAATATGCCTGAATTATCTATATCCTTGAATCCATTATTTGAAGAATATTTTCTATGCAATCAAGTCCATCAACATCACGATAAATACAGTGGGCCTAGTGATCATTTTGAAGATGATGAAACTCAAAATATTTATGGGGAAGTGTATTCAGAAAGTGAGACATGCATTATTTCATCCTATGAGAAGAAGTTGTATCAAACATGTGAAGATGAGATGGAATCAAACAAACATAATGAGGAGAATGTGTTAAAGATTAGTTTTGAAAATTATTCGAGTATCCTATCTAATCAAATTCTTGATAAGGAAGTTCCTGAATGTGAGTTATCTCCAAATCCTTTTTATGAAGAGAAACAACATCTTGAGTATAGGGAAGATTGTGTACATAAAGGCATCCAAGAAGAAGATCTTAATATAGTTACTTGTAGGGTTGATCAAATGCATGGGGATCTTCTATTTATAAATAACTACAGTGCACTTGCTGAATTTTCTAAGGGTAAACAAAAGTCAAAGTGTGTTAATAAAGCAATGAATGTTGTCCATGAGAATGGTGGCATCGTATTCAAGAGATCCAAAGTATTACATGATTAGAATTATGTGTTTGATAGAGGAAAGAAGCAATGTTCATTTTTTGGGGGGCCTAGGGCCACCCAATTTCACTTTGCATTAGATTAAGTGTGGATACTTGGTTTGCTTCTCCAGAGATAGCTGAAATCTCGCTATGCTCACATGGAGCATACATCCCCAGAAAGAGCCACTGGTGGTACCCTAATTTTTGAGAATTTAGAAGTCCCAATCCATTATCACAAATAAATTTTCTTCATACTAAAAAAATCAAAGGAAGGAAACTTTATGACACAAATAAATGGAACTAACTAATCGAAGCCTTTAGAAAATGCTGAAATTTCAACCTGTTACAAATATTATGCCAACAGAGGCTCAAGATGGTGGAATTTTAAAAATCTAAAACCAACCCAGTTCAGGAAATCAAATTTCCTATCTCCAGTAGAAATATTAGCTTTTCATGAGGTGTTTTGTATTTTTGACCAAAGCCAAATCCAAAAGTTAGGTAGTTATTTTTTTATTTTTTCAAAATAATTTGTAATAAGGGTTGTGTCTTTTCACCCTAAAGAGGTGTGAAAGCCACTCAAAAACACATATATACATAATGTAAAATATAAAGAGACAAGGAAACACAACAATAATACAATTTTGATAGATGGATTAGATGGATCAATAACTGCAAATGTGAACTCTATTGTACTATTTTCATAATCAATAAAGATAAGTCCTTTTTCTTCATGTATGCAATTGTTTCATTATCATTTTACAATTAGTCCCTCGAATAAACCAATAGAAATTATTCAAAGTGAAATTTTGATGTGAATTCTTCCTAATTTGATTCATAGTCTATTTTCAATTGGTTTTCTCATTTTGTATGGTTAAGTTCTGTTGATTGAGGCCTCAGTCAATTGGTCT
This sequence comes from Thuja plicata, assembly GCA_018584345.1. Lineage (NCBI taxonomy): Eukaryota > Viridiplantae > Streptophyta > Pinopsida > Cupressales > Cupressaceae > Thuja > Thuja plicata. The sequence goes on along the minus strand of MU224653.1, from coordinate 471,450 downwards.
ATCATCTGAGAAGTATTACCATTTTGATATATCTCTAAATTTGTTTTAGGTTGCATGTACATTCCATAACACCTTTGAAGTGATAAGTTTTCTTGTAAAACTGTCTCTGAGGTTGAACATAGGATTGGAATTATATTGACTCTATTACCCATAGTTGATGAAGGCACTGGTCTTTCTTGTTTATTAGATTATAGTCATAGTTTCATTATTTAAAGTTTTGAGATACTATATCCATCTGCTCTATTAAGTTCATATATTAAATCCATCAAACATTCTTTAAATTCTTGCAAACATTACATTTGAACATTTTAATAATATATTTCTCTTAGTTTAAAGGATCTCATAGTACTTTTCCATACTCTATGATAGAGAAGTTTGAATCATAAGTTATATGCTCTAAAAAGCCCTTAAAGACTTGGAAGATAAGTTTAGGGTATAGGCCTACCAGCCTTGGTTCTGCAGAGCCAAAATTGTAGAAGGTTGATACTTAGAATAAGTTGAACCTTGTTTGTTGGAAAATCACTTAGGTTTCTCATCATTGGATAAGGAAAAATCCATAGGAAATCCAATCTATTGATTTGAGCACCAACACAAGCAAGGCAATTGGTCAAGGCCAGTGGGATGCTGTTAGTAGAAGGCTGAGATCTGTCCTCAGCTTTTATTATTGATCAAATCAGAAAACAACCTAATGTCAAATTTTCATCAGAGACATAGGTTGGGGACATGATAAGAGGGTTTAGATACAACCCCAAGTCCCAGACACTTGCAATGTGGAGCTTGGCTCCCAAAGATCAAAAGCCAGCCCTATTGAACATCCAGGAGAAGTTGGAGGGTAATAAAATAATCTAGTCAGTCCAGAATAATGGAGATTTGGAAATCTCCCAGGTGCTAACACACTTTTACAAATACAATGAGGCAAAAGTAGTCCAGATGTCAGAGAAACTGAAGAAACTCACTAGTGATACTAGTGACATTATCAAAGACAGAGAACTGGGAATTATAAAAATTAAGGCATAGGAGAAGCTCGTAGTTGAGCTTACTCAAAAATTGTGAGATGTGTCAGAGCCTTCCCCTGCTGAGCCTAAAGAGGTACTAGATGAAGAAATCCAGATAGAAGAAACAGGGGATATAGTTGCTGAAATAGAGAAAGAGGTCAGAGAGCACAACAATGTTATATTAAGTGAATTGACAACAATTTTGCAGCATAGAATAGATATTATTAAAGATAAAATAGATATAGTGTATGGAGCCTATGGAAAGTTTCTAGGCCTACAAACAGAGGTGATTAGTTTTATATCAATTTTGAATCCATACTATTCAACCTAGTCTGGTAGGACAAGAATTTTTGAGAGGTTAGCATCTATTCAACCATTAAGGTCTGACTTGCCAGAAATAGTGACTCTGGTTGGCACAGAGATAGAGAAGATTGGAGCCACATTGTCTTTCTTTAAAGGAAAAGAAAATAAGATAGAGGCAAGGCTTAATATGTTTGGAGTAGGTTATAATAGGTTTGTACCTCCCATCAGAATCAAGGACAATCAAATAAAGCCATTAGGGCTATGGGGTGAAAAATTTGACAATGTGCTACCCAAAAAAGATATATACATATATGATCAAGGAGAGATGGACATGGAGAGATTCAATAGGATTCTGGATGAGGTAATAAAAGAAGAGACTGATTGCAATAAATTCATCACAGATGTGAAAAGCATAACAGATGCTAGGTGGGAAAGATATAAGGCCTAGTTGGAAAGCATACATAGCTTTGAATGGCCTAAAAAGGAAGATGTGACAATGTGGGACATCATGACAAATCCAAAGAATAAGAAGCCTATTACAGTTGACTTGGATTTTATGGATGAAGAGTAAGAGGACACATGGCACCTATTCTATGAGCATAGGAAGGTTAGAAATCTTAAAGAGACTAGTGTAAGTTAGCCTGTATTAGCCGTCACTAGATCTTATTACAACTATCATATGCTATCCTGAACATATACAGACAACTTGGTGCTGACATCCACAAGAAGACAAAGGAATATCATATCTTATTCTTCAAATTTTTCCTTCCACTGCTTGGTGTTTTCTTGTCTTTTGTCTTTTCTTATTTTTAGGGTTAGGTCTTCTAAACCATCTCAATCTTGTAGCATCCTTATCTTAAGGATTCCAAGATGGTTTAGGCCTCTATATAGAACTTTTGTATCAGTTTTTAAGAAATTTGGAGTGGGAAATCAATGAAATATATTACAAGGTAGACTACTAAAATTTGTCTGATCCTTTGTACTATTTGCCTATCTATATGTATTTGAAGCTTTAAGACATTAATACAAATATTTTCAATCTCTTTTCTACATCTTGGGCTGTCTCTTTTCATTACTGTTATAGTTCTTGTATGTTTAATTGTAAGGCATTTAGCCATACTGATTACAAGGTGGTTGTTCAGTCATTTGTAAGCTCCTTCAAGGAAGGATTAATTATTTCAAGTGACCCCAGAGAGATTAGCATTAGTTTAAGGATCTGATGATATAGTTGTAGAGAGAGGATAATTTGTAAGGCATTTTATCTTTGTTGCATATGTTTTATTGATCACCTTATTGTGGAGTTATACCAGATATTGACTCATAGCCCAAGGTTAAGGCATTGGTTTTATAGTTGGCTAAGTAATTGTTAATTATCCAACCAGTATTTCAATTTATCAAATCATTTACACTTCAAATATACATTTCATTCAAGTAATTATGTTTAATAAATACAATTCAGTTTACTGGATTCCTTTAAGAGAATCAAAATAGGTTATCCTTCCTGAGGTTCATAAGAACTAAAAAAAGAAGAAGGATGAGAATCCTTATTACCTTACTAATTGTTGTTGTCCAAATACTAGTATGGATCATTAAGTTTCATGTCAGGATATTCATAGTCATTTGCATAGTCATTTACTTGTTGATCCATTAAAAGACATTTCAACATTTCAATAAGAAGATAATCCACTTAAAAGATACTGTAGATCAGTAATCATCCGTAGGTAATACCTGCCTGAGCCAGTGGATCTCAAAAAAGGAGGAGGTAATAGTTTCCCTAGATGTTATCTAATACCATCATCAATTAGCCTTTCTCTTGCATGAAATAGGAGTTTGCATTCAAGTATATAGGTATAATGTCACATTAAGGTTTTGCTACAAGAAAAAGAGCTAACAAACTAGTGACTCTGGGGAATAAAGATTATAAAATCTTGATTGAAGTATTCAGAATCCCTAGTTTCAAAAGATAAACCAAATTTACAGTTTAAGTTTCCTAAGTCATTCTAGTAGTATTGAGTATTTCCCAAGTTTGGGTGGCAACTCTAAAAAGTGAAATCTCTGTGATTAGTGGAAAAGATAAGTGATATATTTTCAAATATGAATACTAGGTCTAGAATTAGAAACAATCTAGAAGCTGAGTTGGATAGTGGGATTCCCACTACTTAAAAAATTAGGATATCTTAGAGACAGAAGAAAAATCAAGCAAGTATCAATGATTCTCCTCCAAGAAGTGAAGAGAATAGCACTAGAAGGAAGAATAATACTCAGTTTAGTCCTGAAGAGAGTGCCTCAGAGTATGTAGAAGCCCCAAGCCTTGGACTAGACACCTATGCAGTCACTAGCACTTCTAGTGAAAGAGAAGGAACTGATACAATTAGTTCAGATTCTAAGGAAGTTCCTCCTGATGAGCTTGTAGAGGAATAAATAATCCTCATCAAACAACTTTCCCTTATTCAATAGATGAAAAGGGAAAAGGAACATAAAAAGAAGAAACATGAGAAGAAATATGTTGACAAGTATAGGAAAAAAACTCTAAGACATCAAGCTACAAAGAATATTGAGAGGTCTCGTAGAGACCAATAGATTCCTAGCACCCACCAAAAGTTAGGTTCTCAAGACTTCAAAGATAAAGGAAAGAGTAAACTTGTAGAAATAGAATTTGAGAAGCCTTAAACTCAAAAGAAAATGATAGAGAAAATGTCAAAATTAGACACTGACCTTGAAAAAATTAGAAAAGAAAAAGAAACTATGGATAAGATGTTGGAGAAAGCTGAAGTAGAAGCTGTAACTATTGAAATGAAAAGAAAAATTGACTTCTTGCAGTCAACTACATTTTCTTTTTCTGATACAGAGCAACCTACAACATCAAAAAATAAGGTTTCTTTTTTCAAAGACCATAGAAAATTCTTTTCTCCCAAGGGAAATGAAAAATTTCAAAGGAGACCTCTTCCTACAAAAAGGTACAAGCAATTTTATTTCTTTGGAACTTTAGGTTATCCTAATGTAATACCAGAGGATATGGGAGAAAAGCTCCCAAAATTTTTAGGTAATAATGTTTTCACTTGTGAAGAACATTTGAGAAAATTCTTTGATGTTACAGATGATTTAAATATCAATCATGAAGATGTTTTTATGAAATTATTTGTACAATCTCTTGTAGAAGATGCTAGGGAATGGTTTAGGAGCTTATCTCATGGGCCTGTAGGAACAATAGATGAACTAATCGATCTACTCAAGGATCAATATGGTGACAAGACTAATGAAGGGTTTTTTCTTAATGAATTTAACAACATAAGGAAGAACTCAAATGAAGAAGTAACAGAGTTCAATGCAAGATTTTAGTGAGCTATGCATAAGCTATTCAAAAAGATGAAGCTGGACCAAAAGGTATGTCTGGCTACCCATCTTAATGCCTTTGATTCAAAAATGGGCTAGGAATTAAGGGATAAAAATCCTAGAACTTTAACAGAAGCCTATAAAACAATTGTGAACATAGAAATGAACAAAAGGATATCAGGGAAATTATGTAAAAGAGAAGATCCATGCTTTAATAGGAGTGGTCAAAAGGAAACTGAGTACATAGAGTATAGGGCTCCACAAAATAATAAGCCATCCTATAATAGTAATTAAAATCCACAAAATAGGATGCAAAATTACCACTATGGCAACCAATTTAAAGATGGTAAGCCTATTTCTCTAGTAAGAAGAAACAAAACTAAGAATAGGACCCCTGATCCTTTACATAAAAATGTTATTCATATGTGCAATGATGACTTCTAGTGTGAGGCTTGTGAGGCACCACACAATCCTGACTTTTGTGTTGTTTCTTTAGATTTAAAATCAAATGAAGAGCAGGATAATGATGAAGATGATACATGTGATTATAATATGAATAATGCATATTATTTTCATGATATGGATTTTGATGAAGAAATGTAAAATCATGACATATATGGCTCACAAGGAAGAATTGAAATTCACTAGCAACAAATCTTATCAGATAGTGAAGAAGAAGAATGGGATGACCACATAAGATGTTATGCCCAAAATACCAAGGAATCTCTAGTAGTGAGAAAATCCTCTGATGAGGAAAAAGCTAGAATCACGGCTGATTTGGTAAACAAAGCTAGAAATAATTATCACCTGAGAAACAGAGTGGTGGGTAATGCTGGTAGTCAACCATCAGGCATCTTTATAAAAGAAAATAAAACATATGCCAAATATGTACCTAAAAAGGATGGACCTGTGGAAAATGAAAATAGACCTAAGGTCAAGATAGTAAACAAAGCTAATGAGAAAAAATATGTACATGTAGAAAAGGCTAAAGAGCCAGAAGCAAGTTCTTCTTCCCCTAAAGTGGAAAATAAGAAATCTAGGAGGGAAGAACCTACTATGAATATTCAAATAGAAGAGAATAATATTATTGTAGACAAATCTAAAACCACTGATGTAAAGTATACTCTAGTAGATATGGGATAGTTCCTATCTCAGATGACTGTAAATATCCCATTCCTTGAGATGATGAGAATAAAAGAACATAAAGATAAAGTTTTGTCAGTACTGAATAATGTATCACCAATAAAGTTTTAGAAAATAGAGCATATTGATAAAGGACTTAACAACAAGGGAAAAGAACCAAAAGGGATGATTTCTGAGATCCCTCAGATCTACTTGAACACAAACACTTCTGCAGGGGTTGTTGACCCCTTTTTCTTGACATTGATTATAAATGGAAAGATGCTAAAAAATTGTATGATAGACTCAGGAGCATCAAATATAGTAATGCCTATAGAAATTATGAGGTCCATGGGTTTAAAAGTAGATACTCCTCATGGGAGATGCCAAGAAATGGACTCAAGAGAAATCCCTGTTGTTGGGAATATTCAAGCCCTACCCTACAAATTAGCCATGTGTCCAGATAAAGTGTTAACTATGAGTGTACTAGTGGTTGACATACCACCACATTATGGCATGTTGTTATCGAGAAAATGGAGTGCTTCAATGGGTGGTAGTATTCAATGTGACCTATCCTATGCCATTTTAAATATATCTGGAAATAATGTAAAGATATCTAGAGAGGGAAGAACTCCTCACATGATAGAATTGCTTGAGGATACAAATATTAATTATTATGTTGATATTGACATGGAAAAGTTTAGAATCAAAAGGAGTACTCACCAGTGTGAAAATGTTGATCCTTTGGTGAAGGAGTTATCTGTACAAAATGATGGTGTGTGGAGAATGTACTTTGATGGAGCCTATTCAAAAGAAGGATCAGGAGCTAGAGTTCTATTTATTTCTCCATCAGGTACCACATTCAAATATTCTTTTCTGCTATCTTTTCAATGTACAAATAATAGAACAGAATATGAAGCTTTGTTTCTAGGGCTAGAAATTGCTACTAAAAATGGTATAAAATGTTTAAAATTCTGTGGTGAATCAAAATTAGTAGTATCCCAGGTAAGGTCCAAATATGTTGTAAAGAATGACAGATTGAAAATGTATAGACATGCTATTTGGGACCAAATAGAATTCTTTAATGCCTTTAATATAAACTGGATAGAAAGGTATAGAAACATTATTGAAGATTTCTTGGCCAATGTTGCCTTGAAAATTGATGATATGACCTTAAATGGGGTATCAATTATGGAAGTCAAAAGAAGACCAGTTGTTCCAGACAACATTTACAACTGGCAAGTGTTTGAGGATGACCAAGATATCCTTAGATTTTGTCAGTGCCTTGACCATTATGAGGACCAGCGTATAGAATACAAAAATCTGATTGATGTTTGATGGGAAGGATTGTATACTGGGGGATGAGGTTGTCCAACTTAGTTCAAACCAGATTCCTAAGGGGTTGGTAGAACTTGAGACATTGTTTACCAATCAAAATAAACATATAGTAAGGGTAAGCAATGCTAAAACTAAGGATCTTGAGGAAGTAAATATAGGTTCACAGGCCACTCCTCAAATAGTTTACACTGGAAAAGGATTAGACTCTCATGTTAGAACCAACCTGATAAAAATACTAAGAAAACATAAGCATGTTTTTGCTTAGTCATATGAAGATCTTAAGGCTTATAGAGAGGATCTTTTCCAACTTGAAATCCCACTCAAAACTGATATGAAATCATTCAGACATAAACAGAGACCTATTAATCCTCTGTTGGCTCCTAAGATGCAACAAGAGTTGATGAAGTTAAAATATGTTGGAATCATTCAGGGTATCAGACACTCAACTTGGGTCTCAAACCTAGTATTGGTAAGAAAGAAGAACGGTGACATAAGACTGTGTCTAGAATTTAGAAACTTGAATAATGCTTCCTTAAAAGATAACTATTCTCTACCAAATATGGAAGCAATGTTGCATAGGGTAACTGGTTGTGAATTGCTATCAATGATGGATGGATTCTCAGGCTACAACCAGGTACTTGTGAAAGAATCAGAACAATTCAAGACTGCTTTTACTACTCCATGGGTAACCTATGTCTATGTCAGGATGCCCTTTGGATTAATAAATGTAGGAGAAACTTTCCAGAGATCCATGGATGTGGCATTTAAAGAATTTATTGATCTATTCATGGTTGTTTATCAAGATTATTTGAATGTATATTCTAAAAATGTAGGGGATCACTGTGAACATCTAGAGAAATTTTTTAATAATGCTTTAGAGTATGGTGTTTCACTAAACCCTAGAAAATGCCATTTTGCGGTCACAGAGGGAAAGTTACTAGGACATATAGTGTCCAAGGATGGAGTCAGGATAGACCCTGAGAGAATAGAGGCTATCCAAAAGGTCACTGCTCTGAAAAATATAAAAGGAGTACAGTCTTTCTTAGGAAAGATAAATTTTGTTAGAAGATTCATAGCTAATTTTGTAGAGGTTGTCAAACCAATTATCAAGTTGCTAAAGAAAGTTGCAAAATTTCACTGGAATGAGGAAGCTCAAATAGAATTTGAAAGAATAAAGAAATAAGTACAAGAGGCACCTATTTTAAAATCACCAGACTACAGTAAGCCCTTTTCATTATTTTTGTTTGCATCTTTTCAAACTATTTTTTTTTTTTTTACAAAAGGATGATGAAGGGTTTGAACATCCAATAGCCTTTTTTAGAAAATCCCTTCAAGCTGCAGAACTAAATTATGAGATGATGAAAAAGAAAGCATATGCCCTGGTAAAAGATATAAAATATTTTAGACCATACTTAGTTTGTGCTAAGGTGCTGGCATATGTTCCTCATGCAGCAGTAAAGGACATTCTTACCCAATCAGAAGTGACTGGTAAGAGGTGTAAGTGGATTAACCAAATTCAAGAATTCAACCTAGAAATCTACATTACAAAATTGGTAAGAGGTCAAGGTTTGGAAAAGCTCATGACAGAGGAGAACTTGGATTTAGTACAAGTAAATCAAACATAGATAAATGATCAAACAATTACAAGTATAGAGAAACAACCATTTTATGCTGATATTGTATTTTTCTTAAAAAAATGCCAAGTGTCCTAATGTTATGATAGATTACCAAAAAAGATGTCTTAGATTACAGGCTTAGAGATACACCTTAGTGTGTGATCGATCTGGGAACACATTACGTCAAAGAATAGATCAGGAAAGAAGATAGTGATCTGACTCCAAAGAATGAAGTGCAGAGAGATAGCAAATCCTGCATGATCAGCCTGGTAGCGACAGTACTGAACACTTAGGAAAGAGATGGACAGTATCAGAACTCGAGACAAGA
>MU224653.1:402725-414851 GCA_018584345.1 Thuja plicata | reverse complement strand
GAGATTAAATCTTTTAATTAAATAAAAATGATCAAACCTTAGGAAATATTGAAATAATTGAATAATTGAATTAATTATAATTTGATCAAGGAAATTGATTTGAATTGAAAATGTTTCAAAGCATTGATTCAGAAATTTGATAAAATGATAAAATAATAAATGGGGCCCATAGTCTAGGCGACCATTTTAGGGTGCATACAATAGTGACTCTAGTTGGCATAGAGATAGAGAAGATTGGAGCCACCTTGTCTTTCTTTAAAGGAAAAGAAAATCAGATAGAGACAAGGCTGGATATGTTTGGAGTAGGTTATAAAAGGTTTGTACCTCCCATCAGAACTGAGGACAATTAAATCAAGCCATTAGGGCTATGGGGTGAAAATTTTGAAAATGTGCTTCCCAACAAAGATATATACATATCTAATCAATGAGAGATGGACAAGGAGAGATTCAATAAGATTCTAGATGAGGCAATAAAAGCAGAGAGTGATTGCAATAAATTCATCACAGATGTGAAAAACATAACAGATGCTAGGTGGGAAAGGAAGAAGGCCCCTTTGGAAAGAATATAGAGCTTTGAATGGCCTAAAGAGGAAGATGTGACAGTGTGGGACATCATGACAAAGCCCAAGAAGAAGAAGCATGTTACAATTGACTTGGATATTATGGATGAAGAGTAAGAGGACACATGGCACATGTTCTATGAGCACAGGAAGGTTAACAATCTTAAAGAGACTAGTGTAAGTTAGCCTGTATTGGTGGTCACTAGATCTTATTACAACTATCAGATGCTATCCTGAACATATACAGACAAAGGTGCCAACAACCACAAGAAGAAAAAAAAATATTAGATCTTATTCTTCAGTTTTGTCCTTCCACCGCTTGGTGTTTTCCTATCTTTTTTCTTTTCTTGTTTTTAGGGTTAGGTCTTCTAAACCATCTGAAGCTTGTAGTATCCTTATCTTAAGGATTTGAAGATGGTTTAGGCCTATGTATAGAGGTTTTGTATCATTTTGTAACAAATTTGGAGTGGGAAATCAATGAAATATATTACAAGGCAGACTACTAAAATTTGTATGAGCCTTTGTACTATTTATCTATCTAGATGTATTTGAAGCTTTAAGACATTAATACAAATATTTACAATCTCTTTTCTACATCTTTGATTGTCTCTTTTCATTACTGTTATAGTTCTTGTATGTTTACTTGTAAGGCATTTAGGCATAGTGATCACAAGGTGGTTTTTGAGTCATTTGTAAGCTCCTTCAAGGAAGGATTAATTATTTCAAGTGACCCCAGAGAGCTTAGCATTAGTTTAAGGATATGATGATATAGTTGTAGAGAGAGGATAATATGTAAGGCATTTTATCTGTGTTGCATATGTTTTATTGATCACCTTATTGTGGAGTTATACCAGATATTGACTCATAGCCCAAGATTAAGGCACTGGTTTTATAGTTGGCCAAGTAATTGTTCATTATCCAACCAGTATTTCAATTTATCAAATCATTCACACTTCAAATGGACATTCCATTCAAGTAATTGTGTTTAAGAAATAGAATTCAATTTACTAATTCCTTTAAGAGAGAATCAAAATAGGTTATGCTTCATGAGGTTCATAAGAACTAAAAAAAGAAGAAGGATGAGAATCCTTATTACCTTACTAATTGTTTTTGTCCAAATACTAGTATGGATCATTAAGTTCTGTATCAAGATATTCATAGTCATTTTCTTTTTGATCCATTAAAAGAAATTTCAGTATTTCAGTAAGAAGATAATCCACTTAAAGGATACTTTAAATCAGTAATCATCCATAGGTAATACCTACCCGAGCTAGTGGATTTCAAAAAAGGAGGTAATAGTTTCCCCAGATGTTATCTAATACCCTCATCAATTAGCCTTTCTCTTGCATGAAATAGGAGTTTGCATTAAAGTATATAAGTATAATATCACATTAAGGTTGTGCTGCAAGATAAATTTTGTGATGCCAGTTACATGTGAAATTTGCATGTTTTTCCTTGTTGCAATTGTTTATGAGATTTTGTTGGTATGGAAATTTGGGATATGTTGATATGAAAACCTACAATATAATTGATTTGGTCTTTCATTGCTTGAATATTGTAGTATTCATGTCCTTGGTTTAGACCAAGTAGAAAAACCTTTAGTATTCATGTCCTTGGTTTAGAATAAGTATAAGAACCTTTAGTATTCACGTCCTTGGTGTAGACCAAGTAGATGAACTTTATGGTATTGTCTCCTTTGTTGTGAAGTCAATCCTTAGGACTTGGTATTTTGAGTAGGCATGGGGAGTAGCTTCTTATGCGTAGCCAGTCCTCATGTGCTAAGTATTGAGTATTAGCTCCTAAAAATATCTAGACAGTTGGGCATAATACCTCAACTTGAGGACAAGTTGTTCCAACTAATAATTGTCAAATGAGACAACACAATATGTGCACTGGGAATATTGGAAGCATTATATTTAATTCTAACCAAAGGAATTTTGTACTAAATGTTGTAAATTATGAATTGCATAAACAACCTTCTCTAAAGATTTCTACTAATTACATTAATCTAGATTCATATTGAAACAATAATTCTTCAACTAATTGAACTAAATTTGTTTCTCTACATTGGCTATAGGAAAAATCATAGAGATAAGTTTCCACGGGTGCAGGAATAGTCAACTTCCTAGTTTAATAGAAAAAATGCATTTAACATCTAGACTAAATTATGTTGCCATTATGGTAGTTTTTGGAGGAGATCTGAAGGTCGGTCAATAGAAGATACATAATTAGTTTTCATTCATGGAAAAATGATCATTTAATATTATTAGAGTGACTGGTAAGATCTGTACATGATCGGTAAAGGGAGAAACAATTAACTATGTCGACCGGTGTACTAGAGGTGTATAGGAAGAATAATTTCAGTCAGTTAAATTGGTAGTGGTCGAGTTACAGAGAAAATCAAATAATGTGATCCTAGAGGAGACATTAATATGGTATGAGGAATCCATGGTTCTGACTGTGACAACTAATTTGATGTTTTGAGTGAAATATGTTTTTGATCTGGAAGGCAATGTACCTATTGGGTCACCGATCAGAATTTCATGATATATCAGTTAAGGAGGTGGATTTGTGGTCGGCTATTATTTATGAAAATGGATATTACATTTGGGGAAGATGTATTAGGTATGATTGATGTTGATTTTGAGGAGGTTGGTAAATATTTTGTGCCAACTTTTTTAGAAGGTTTTTAGGTCTTAAGCCACTTAAGAACACAATATATAAGGAGATCTAAATCTTTTGATTTAGGGTTGCGATCATATTTTGAAGTGTAGAGATCAGAGATTGAAGAAGAAGAGATTAGTACATCATCAAAAAGAAAACGAGTAGAGAGGATATGATAGGAAAGAAGTTATATTCTACAGATCATTATTATTGTTGTTTCCTAACAGTTACATCAGGTTAAATCCTTTAACAGGGTAGATCCTAACATATCTTTATTGTAAATCCTTTAACAGGGTAACTTCTATATTGAAGGTTGAAATCTTCTAGCGAGATAAACTCTAACAAGTCTTTTGGTACTTATAACAAGGTACTATTCACTTTTAACATGGAGAAACCTTTAAAGGGTATTGTAGCTACTAACAAGGAAAATAATTTTTACTATAGTAAGGTGATTTTTGGGTGTCATCCCCACTGTGGTTGTTTCCATATAACGAGGGTTTTCAGATGAAAAATATATGTGTCATGTGTGATTTTGTTTATTGATGATTGATGTTTTTTACTTCTTGATGCATGTGAATATTGGGTTCATGACAATCCTATGTCAACCAAAAATATGTTTTCTTTTGAGCTTAATAACTTGCTGGAGACTTTCGATAAATTGCTTGGTAACTATTCTGGAGTTCTCGATTGAAGGTTCTTATCTTGGTTCACTGTCAAACTCAGTTACTATTCTTGGCCTGGTTTCATCGAATGGTCTCGGTGGCTATTTATATTTTCTCGGTGGTTTCATGTTTCCTGTCTCACTTGGTGAGTTTTGTTTTGTTGGATGTTCGGGCTGACATATGCTGTTAATTTTGGTTGTGATATTGATGTTGGGATCACTCATTGGGAAATGTGTGGACCTAGATCTGGGATGTTTCTTTCTCTAATGTCAGATCTTGAGGATCTTTTGGGGTGACCTTTTCAGTAGCCTCTTGTATAAATGTAATGATCTATTCTTAGGTTGAGGGTAGAGAAATACATGAAGAAAGAATATAGATATTATGGATCTCGCATGTATGCGAACTATTCCGCAATAGATTTTGAATGTATTGGATGTAGGTGGGAAGGCCTTATAGCCCGAAATGTATGAAGTTTGATGAATAAATCTAAATTATTCATATTCCTTCTCTCCTTCTTTGTGTTTAAGCTTATGAGTTGTGATTCAGAAAGTAGTTCTGGTATTTGGGAGTGGCTTTGGCTCCAAGTACTAACCCTCCTTATGTTAGGTGGTATCAGAGCATTTGTTAGATCTAAGGTTCCTTCTTGTAACTCCTATTAGATTATTTTTTGTGGGGTGGCAGATTTCTATCTAACCTGCAATTGTAGAGGGTTTCAATATGGTTCAAGGGAAGTGAAATGCATATCCAGGCTTAGATGATATGATAAGACAAATTGTCGCTAGATTAGAATTTGTTGAGATAGCCCAACACTAAGGAAGAAATATTGAGGATGTTAGTGATGATGAAGTCAAGGAAGTGCAAGAGGAAGTCGTACCTGCACCTACAATGGATCAAGGAGAAGAAAGACTCTTGCAGGAATTGAAAAGTTTGAAGTCCACACCACAGTTTAATCATCTCGAGTGTAGTGGAAAGCTAGATTCAGATGAATTGATAGAATAGATAACTAAGATGGAGAAATACTTTGAGTATGAGAACATATCAGAGGAGAAAAAGGTGAATATTGCAAGTAGAAAATTGAAAGGCCATGCATCCTTGTGGTGGGAACATCTGCATTTGGACCGAAAGAAGAAAGGTAAAGACAAAATCAAGGTATGGGATAAGATGATAAATAAGTTGAAGGGAAAGTTTCTACCTTGTGATTATTGGATTAACCTAGTTAGGGTAATGCAAATTTTGAAGCATAAAGATAGATCTATGAAGGATTACACCGAGGAATTTTAAAGGTTAGATATCAGAACTAGACATGCTAAAGATGAGGTGGAAATAATTGCAAGATACCTGAATGGATTAAGGATTTATATTCAACTAGAAGAGATCATTTTGGTGAAGATGGAGAGTATTGAGGAGGCTTATCATTTTTCCCTAAAAGATGAGGAGAAGTTGAATAAAAGACATGAGAAAAGACAAAGAGGAAGAGGTGGTAGATTCCCTAGAGAAAGAGGTAGATCTTACGGTGAAAATAGTAGATCTGATCAGGACAAGACAAGTCAAGACAAAGGAAAGACTGAGTGAAAAGGTGGAAGTTCATTCAAAGGAAGAGGTAATAACGTTTGAGGTGGATATGGCAAAAGAAGATTCGATGGAACTTGTTATAATTGTGGAGAAGAGGGACATAGATCATTTGAGTGTACACATGAAAATAAGAAGGTTGGTAGTAGAAGAAATGCTTTGATGCAAGAATATTCACCGAATGAACCTGAGAAGGAAGGAAACCTAATGGGCAGAAGAATATTGTGGAGTAAAAATAATAAGAAAGATCCAGTAAGAAAGAGTTTGTTCAAGACCAGATGCAGAGTTGCAGACAAAGTTTGGAAAGTGATTATTGAAAGTGGAAGTTTAGAGAATTTGGCATCCAAGGAAATGGTTACAAAGTTATAGTTGGAAAGATAGAAGCACCTGAAGCCCTATCAGATTTCATGGATCAAGGATGAGCATACACTTATGGTAAGTGAACATTTTTTTGTGAATCTGAATATTAGAAAGTATTATGATAAGGTGTTGTGTGATATTATGCCTATGGATTGTTGTCATATTTTGTTGGGTAGACCTCAGAAATATGATAGACATGCTATACATGATGGAAGATTGAACAAATATACTATTTGGGTTGATGGAAAGAGGAAAATCTTGCTACCTTTGGTTAAATAATTTTTTGGTGAGATATGTACATCTGTGAAAGTTTGTTTGATGGAAGGTAGATAGTTTGTTAAGGATCTAAAGAGATGTATGTTATACTTTGATTCCTAACAAACCAAGTGAGAAAATAGAAGATAAAGCTCCTAAAGAGGTTGAGAATTTTCTCACTAAGTACAAGGAGATCATTTTAAATAATGTACCTGATGGTTTTCCAACGATAAGAAATATTAGTTATTGTATGGATTTGATTCTTGGAGCTAGTTTTCTGAACAAGGCACCACATTGATTGACACCAACCAAGAATGAGGAACTAAACTGACAAGTGCATGAGTTGTTGTAGAAGGGTTTGATCAGAGAAATTTTGAGTCCTTATGCAGTACCAATTGTGTTGAGTCAAGAAGGTAAACCTATTGCTTTATTTAGTGAGAAGTTGAATGATGCTAAAAGGAAATATTCTATTTATGATCAAGAATTTTATTCTATTACGCAAGCCCTGAAGAAATGAAGACATTATTTGATGTCGAGTGAATTTTTGTCAAATAGTGATCATAAGGTTGTACAGTATTTGGGTAGTCTGAACAAGTTGAATCAGAGACATATGAAATGAGTTGAGTATTTGTATAAATTCACATTTGTGATAAAACATAAGAGTGGAGTATCCAACCGAGTTGTTGATGCATTGAGTAGAAGAATATCTTTGATGACTGAAATGAGAATTGAGGTTCTTGGTTTTGATGATATGAATAATTTGTATGAAACTAAACCTAATTTGTTTGAACCTTCGAGAATGCGTAGAGCACATATTCCATATCAACCGAGTAGGTTTGTAGACTATTTCATTCAAGAAGATATGTTTTTGATAACGGTAAATACAGGTTTTGAATGGACCCCAAAACCATGTTTCTCAAAGGAATTCAGTTATGTATACCGAGAGGTTCAATGAGAACCAATTTGATAAAGGAGAAGCATAGTAGTGGTTTGGATGGAAATTTTGGCATTGATAAGACATTGATTTTACTTAAGGAAAGTTATTTTTGGCAACAGGTGTATAAGGATGTTCAAAAAGTAGTGAAGACTTGTGGATTTTATCAAGTTGCAAAAGGAGTAAGTCAGAATACTAGATTGTAAACACCAATTAATGTTCCTGAGAAACGTTGGAGTGATATCAGCATGGATTTTGTTCTTGGCTTACCAAGCACAACAAGAGGTAATAATTCCAAATTTGTTATTGTGGATAGATTTTCCAAGATGACACATTTCATACCATGTAGGAAAACATCAGATGTAGTGCATATAGAAGATATTTTATTCAAGGAGTTTGTCATATTGCATGTATTACATAGGAGTATCATCTCTCACCAAGATAGTAATTTTGTTGGCTATTTTTGGAAAACTCTTTGGAAGAAGTTGGGCACCGAGTTGAAGTATAATTCTACATTTCATCCACAGACTGATGGACAAACATAGGTTGTAAACAAAAGTTTGGGTAACCTCTTGAGATGCTTAGTTGGAGACAACCGAATAATTGGGATTTTATGTTAGCACAAGAAGAGTTTGCATATAATAATCTAGTGAATAGGAGTACTGGAAAGACACCTTTTCATATTGTTACTGCATACAACTGAGAGGTATATCATACTTGAGATATATTGCTGGAGAAGAGAAGAGGAGTGCAAAATGAGAATAATTTGCCGAGTTTATGAAGTCGTTGCATGAGGAAGTAAAGCATAAGTTGGAGTAAAGTAATAAGAAATACTTGGATAGTGAAGATAGATCAAGAAGACATAAGATTTTGAGTTTGGTGATGAAGTGATGGTTCATTTGAAGAAAGGAATATTTCCTTTTGGAACTTATGGTAAGTTGAAGATGAAGAAATTTAGTCCCTGCAAGATATTGAGGAAGTTTGACAGTGGAAATGCTTATGAAGTAGAGTTAGCTGATGACATAGACATGTCACCTGTATTCAATATTTCAGATTTGTATGAGTATCATGAACCTAAAGAAGTGACAATTCTAAGTGATTATCCTAAGAAATAGATAGAAGAAGTTGAACAAATTTTGGAACAAAGAATTGGCAGAAGCACATGAGGAAAGGATTATATGGAATACTTGGTAAAGTGGAAGAATAGACTGATTGAAGACCCTACATAGATTTATGATCTGAATTATTTATTAGATTACAATACTTGGTGTGATACCTATGGTATTGTCAAGTTCAATATTAAAACCAAAAGATTAACAAGAGTATTGCAAGCCAAAAAGTGATCTATTCTATTCAAAATTGGAGTTTATAAAAAGATGCTGGATCCCAAGGGTCACTATATCCTCTTGGAGATGAAATGAATAGTCATCATAATGTTTATTACAAATAAACTATTAAAAACTTCCAAAAATATCAAAAATATATATATAAAAATAGGCCCACTTGGAGAAGGCATAACTTTCTAGTCCTAGATCCAAATTGTGAACCATTTACTCCCTTGGAAAGGTCTTCAATAAATATAAAATCAAAAATTTGAGGAAGATAGGCCCCAAAATTCCCCAAAGACCTTCAAAATTGAAGTTTACTAAAACATAGAAAATACCAAAAATTTAGATTTTAGTATTTTCCCAATTCCATCCTGATCAATTTATTAATGTGAGTTGGATTTGTTGGATGATGTTGTAATTGGATACTACTGATGTTGTTGGCATTCATGTTTTTTCACTGATATCAATATATGTTTCTGTAGAGGAAGAACAAATTGGTTATTACTGTTGTATGATGACTAACAAAAATGTACATATACTGTACGGATGAATCAGAACAAGAAAGATGGGGATATATAGAAGGATGTATTCTGATCTAATTTCTTAGGTATCTTGGCTTAATATTACATATTGGATGAGTTACAAATGTTTTGGTGAATATTGGTTTCTGGACTATGAAAGTGATAATTGACAGAGCGAGTCTTTGTCTTTTGAGTATATCTTACATGCAATGATGATTTAGGTAATGCGAGCTTAAGGGATGATAGAAGACATGTTCATGAATGTTTTTTTTAGTTGCAAGTTGTATGATTATTGATGACGTCAATTGTGGCATGTATTCTAGAGGAGACCTATTTGGGGCCGACTTCAAAGATGTAGTGTGTATTGTGTATTGCGAGCGTGGATTATGGATCTTGGATTATATCTGATGTATTTTAATTGATGTATACTTATTATAGGTACCATGTGTATCTTAGCAAAGGGTTAAATAATTATTTGTATATTGGAAAAGCTTAATTGGCCGCCCTAATCAATTATTGTAATAGGGTATATATGAGAGATCTTTTCTTTTGAAAAGATGTATGTATGAAGAGAAGGTGATTGATAGAGATAGAGCAGTGTGGAAGCTACGAGCTTGATTGTCTGTTGGATGTAGATCAGAGGATATGAGTATTTTACTTCATTGGAACTGACCAAGCAAAGATAGTTTCTATCAGATAGTTCACTAGATTGTATTTTTTCTATATACACTTATGTTTCAGACTGTAATTCCTTGAGGGTGGCATTAAACTTCTTTAGGTAGTGAGTCCACTATTATTATTGACTCCTAACATGGTCTATCATTTAACATGAACTATGTACTAATGTTGTAATAAGCTCCTAATAGGGCTAAAAAATTTAATAGGGATACTATACTCTCAGTATATTATTTGTGGGTGCTAATTCCCACTGGGATTTTACCTTTAACAGGGTTTCCTCAACAACAAAGGATTGTGTTATGTTTTAGAATTTCTGTGTTATCATTTGATTAAAGTTTTGGTTTATAAAGTTTAATATTTAATATCTGTATCACAACTGATTCACCCCCCCCTCTCATTTGTGTTGGTGGACTGGTAATCCTTACAATTGGTATCAGAGCTACTAGTCCTTAGAGAGAAAGCCTAATAGCTTGAGGTGATCTTGAAGATGACTTACTATAGGAAGGATAGTCCAAAACTTGATCTTAAAAACTTTGACAATTTGAAGAACAAGATGAGAACATATTTGATATGTTTGGGAATCGACTACTGGATGATTACTAAAATAAAAGAACATATGAAAGTTAAGGATGAATTGGATAAAGCTACTGAAGCTGAAAGGAAGTTATTTTCATGTAGCATGGTCGCAAGGGAAGGATTGATCAGTGCACTTTATGAAGGTGAATTCACAGAGGTAAAAGATTTAGATTATGCACATGAAATTGTGAGAAGATTGGAAGCACTGTATGGAGGAGATAAGTTTACAAAGTATGCGAAGTTACAGAACTAGAAGGAAAATTTGGAAATAATTAAAATGAGAGATGATGAGAACATTAGAACATATTCATAGATATTTACTAAATTTGTTATTGTCATTAGGAACTCTAGAGGTACTTACAGTGAGGAATAAGTGATTACGAAGATTCTAAGATCCCTGACACTGTATACATAACTAAAGTACAAGATATAGAAGAGATTATACCTTTGACATCGAAATTCAATAGAGATATGTTGATTGGGAAACTAAGTACCTTTGAGGCCGTAGAACTGGGAGATTCTCTACCTAAAGTTGAGTCATCATTCAAAGCGATTGTGCATAGAAACAAAAAGACCTTATTAGGAATTGCGAGCACCAGCAATAGTGACTTGAGAGAAGAACTTGGAGAATATGTTGATGAATGGGAACATATACAAGAAGAAGAAAGAAAGCTAGATGAAGTTATGTCCCTGATTGCTAGAAGAGAAAAGATAGGTAAGGCTAAATTTGAAGGAAATTTACCTTTGAAATGTTTCTCATGCAACAAGATAGGTCGTTTTGCATCTCGATGTCCTACAAGGGCTCCAAAGAATAGACCTAAGTTTTATAAATCTAAGTATTCAAAGGACAAGGAATGTTATTATGATAGTGAAGGTGTTTTTGATTATGAAGCTATTGACTATGATGATATTGGATTTATTTCTATTAAGGATGATGAACCTATACATGAAGAAAGAGCCTTAGTATCTTGTGTTGAAAATAAATCTGAATGGGTTATAGTGTGAGACCTACATTAGACTGTTATAGTTTTACTATTTTGTTCTCATGCTTTCAGTAGTTTATGCTTTGACATAATTTGACTATCAGAGACTTTTTATACATTTGAGGATCGGTGAAATCCTGTGTTATATATTCAACACCTGATTTCGTAATTAGGGTACTTTTGAGATGCTTTATGTTCAGATTCAGTTTCAACTTATGTTGATATCTTATATGGACTTACATGTATGAATATAATATGATGAAATTGGTTTAGGAAACTGATGCTAGGATATTTCAGTTCTAATGCAATGTGGTTTATATGCTTACGTATATTATTGACGTTATGTTATGTTTCATATCATGTTGTTTTGGATCTACTGATGTGTACAGGAAAAGTTGACCATGGATCTAAATCGGGGACCCAGTACTGGAACCTATGTAAATACCTGTGCTTTCCAAGGTCCTATCTATATACAGAGACATGGACCTCGTTGTTATGTGTTTATTTCATAAACGTGGTTTGCATGTGTGTTATTAAATTAGTAAATGTTTATGTGATTAAGTCATGTCTATTGTTTTCATTTAATGTGCCAAGTTTGGCAATTGTTGTAATTTAATTATTGACATGGCTAGTATAAGGGAAACCAAGGTTAGTCAAGGGTTAACTAAGGTTATCAAAGAGTAGTACCCAAGTTTACCCCAGGGTTAGAAGTTTCTAGAATTCCTTTGACTTAGAAATCCGTAGGTTAACTTCAGGGTGAGTTTTAGAGGGTCTTTTGGACTCCTAGGGGGTAATTGGGGTCAGTTTTAGTCACCCAACTTGGTACCCTATGGGTTAGGGGTCATTTTCTGTCATTAATGAGCCTCTAAACTCATTTGTTACTCCCTTTAAGTGTCATTTTCAGCTTTAAGCGAATTTGGAAGAGGAGTGTGACTTTGGTTAACCTCACTCTCTCTTCTACCCAAGTTTCATTTGACTTCACACTTGGAGAGTTAGGAAGTGGTTTAGTTTAGGATTGGTTAGAGTTACCTCACCC
>MU224653.1:362389-395406 GCA_018584345.1 Thuja plicata | reverse complement strand
TGAGCGAATTTGGAAGAGGAGTGTGACTTTGGTTAACCTCACTCTCTCTTCTACCCAAGTTTCATTTGACTTCACACTTGGAGAGTTAGGAAGTGGTTTAGTTTAGGATTGGTTAGAGTTACCTCACTCTTGGGTTAAGCCTTGCTCATGTTGGAGGTTTGCCTATTTAGGGAAGGGATTAGGAGGAGTTGAGTGTTCACACACTCTCTACCCTTAGAGACAGAATTCAGTTTGAAGGAGCCTTTGGAGAAGGAGCTTAGGAAGAATAGCTCAACACCATCCCACCCACCTCTCCTATTCCACCACCCCTAAAATAAGTTTGATTTCACCACCGAAAACCCTCACGCCACCCATTGGTTTTTCCATCCGTTGCTTCGATCAAATCGTATAGGGTTTTAAGAGGGAATTTAGGAATAAATTTTAAATAAGGATATTTTTCATTTTATTATATCATGTTTAAATTTTAATATATTATTTCTGTTTGAGATAAGGAATTTTAGGTTAGTTTATTTTATTGTATTTAGTTTTAATTTTAGTATGAATTGGATATGATTTATAGGATATATGTAATTTAGTTTGTATTTTTTTAATGATAGGATCATTATTTATATTAAGATTTAATATAAAGTTTAGTTATTGCAAATTAGATTTAGTTTAGGGATTAAATTTAATATGTATAGATATTAAATTTTTGATTAAATTAGATTTCTATTTTGTATTTATCTTTAGATTATAGTTAAATTTTTAGATTAGTTTAAAGTTAAAATTTATATCTTTGTTTAAATCTTTAAAATTTTGTTAGATTTGTTTTGATTTGTGTATAACTAGATGGTTAATTAATAATTTATTTTAAAGTAATAATTGGTTCATTCAGTATTTCTAGATTATGATTGTTGTATAAAACTATGGACCATTAATATGTAGCTAATTTAAATGTTAGATTTTTAATAAAAGGATATTGTTAATTATTAATTTAACATGAGGATTAGGATGTTATTTATCTAATAAAATCATTTATTTAGAATTGAGACCTAGATAACGTTCTACCATTTTAGGGATCATTTTAACCCCTCATCTTCGCGATATACATCTTTTAAGGGTATCATCGCTTCCTTGGACCAGCGTCGTGCACGGTTGACTTTTGGTCAACCCTGGTCAAACCCCTCTCTGATCAACTCAATTTTTGTACCAGGTGATCCCTGTACTCCCTTGACCGTAAGATTTCAGTTTCATGCCTTACGGAGATAGTTGAGTTTTTGGTCAGCATGGGTTGACTTTCTGGTCAACTGTTTCATTTTGCGTGCCTATGACCTCTATAGAACTTAGTAGTCACTAGTAATGTCCCTTCTCTTATTTTGGAGTATGGTTGACTTTTGGTCAACTCTAGTTAACTTTTGGTCAACTACCTCGATTTGCGTGCATATTAAGTCTGGAGCTTTGGGCATCCTTTAGGATAGCTCTGAAAGCTATTCATCTCCTTGTAACCTTTTTGGTTTTGTTTATCCCTTACACCATTTTGCGTCCACATGTTACCCTGGTGATAGTTTTGTTATCCTTTATAGTGCGTTATTAAATTTTTTATGTTCGTGTGTTTTTGCCCAACTTTTGGGCATGACATATAGATAGTGGTTGTTCACATCATATGACTAGAGATAAAAAAAAAAAAAAAGTTGTTTGTTGATTTGAAAAGATATGATGGTGGTGTTTTAAGATTTGGTGACAATACTCCTAATCTTATCATTGGAGTTGGATCTATTTCTCTGGATGGAAAAACTAATAGTGACAATGTGTTGTTTGTTGATGGAATCAAGCATAATTTGTTGAGTGTTGGATAGCTAGTGGACAAGGGTTATCAATTGAAATTCATTGATGGGAAATGTTCTATCAAAAGTAAGTCAGGAGACTTGATCGCATATGGTACTAAATCTAGAGGCAATGTATTTTAATTAAATACATCTGAGGCTTCTTTTTTATTGTGAAGGTTGATGACAGTTGGTTATGATGGCATAGAAGATTTTGTCATTTTAACTTTGATTATATTGTGAAGGCAAGTATGAATAATGCAATAAGAGAGCTACGTAAGATTGTGAAACCATATAACACTATGTGTAGAGAGTGTGTTATGGGGAAGCAAACTAGAAGTAGTTTTTAAAGAAAATCTTACTCTACGAAAGGGAAGTTGGATCTGGTATATACAGATCTATGTGGTCCTACAAGAACAAGATCTTACTACGGTGAATGGTATTTTATACTTTTTGTTGATGAATTTTCTAGGATGATGTGGGTTACATATTTGAGAGAGAAATATGAGGCATTTGACAAATTCAAGATATTCAAAGCAAAAGTTGAGAATGAATCAGGCTTGAAGATAAAATGTTTGAGATCAGACAGAGGTGGTGAGTTTACTTTAGACTTGTTTAATACCTACTGCGCAGAGCATTGAATATACAAATAGACATCTACTCCTAGGACACCACAACAAAATGGGATATCAGAGCGATGGAATAGAACAATATTAGATGCTGCTAGAACTATGTTACTGGAAGGAAATGTATCACGTGCTCATTGGAGAGAAGTTGTTGGTACTGATGTGTACACCTTGAAAAAAATTCAGATCAAAGAAGGTACAAGTAAGACTCCTTATGAATTCTAGTTTAATTTCACCCCTACTGTAAAATATTTGGAAGTAAATGTTATATCAAAAGTGATGATGAGATAGGGAAGTTTGATGCTAGAAGTGATGAAGGTATCTTCCTTGGTTATTCTACTAAGAGAAAAGCCTATAAATGTTTCAATCTGAGATTGAGGAAGATGATTGAAGGTGCTAATGTAAGGATAGATGAAAGGTTTCAGATTCAAGAGAGAATGCATGATTGTGGTCAGATTACAGAGATTAAGGAGGTCATTGTTGATCCTTAAGAACCTTTGGAGATTGATAATGAGATTGAAGTTTGTCAAGATGAATCAAATGAGCTTACTGAAACTCCTAAGACTTTGAGGTATGTTAACGAACCATCCTGAAGATCAAATCATTGGCAACGCAAATAGAGGAATGATGACAAGATAAAAATTAAGAGATGAAATTTGTTTGATTTCTCAAGTTGAACCGAAATCTGGTGATGAGGCATATAGAGATGAATCTTGGACTAAAGCTATGCAGGAAGAATTAGAACAGATAAAGAAAAACAACACTTGGGAATTGGTTCCAAGGCCTAAAAATAAGAATGTTATAGGAACTAAGTGGGTTTTCAAAAAAAAAAGGATGAGGAAGGAACATTGGTAAGAAATAAGGCTAGATTGGTTTGTAAAGGCTACTCGCAACAAGAAGTCATAGACTTTGAAGTAGCATTTTCTCTTGTTGCTAGGTTGGAAGAAGTGAGATTATTTCTTTCTTATGCTGTACAAAAAGACTTTAAGATATATTAGATGGATGTGAAATAAGAATTTTTGAATGGAGATTTGGAGGAAGAGGTATACATAGAGAAACCTGGAGGATTTCCTTTGACAAAAAATGAAGACATAGTTTTCAAGTTGAAGAAAGCATTGTATGGACTTAAAAAAGTATCGAGAGCATGGTATGCAAGACTAGACAGGTATCTACTTTGTCCTTGTTTCAGAAAAGGTAATGCAGATGATGATATCATTTTTGGAGGTAAAGATGAAATGAGTAAAAATTTCTCTAAAGAGATGGAAAATGAATTTTAAATGTCAATGATTTGTGAGATGAAAATTTTCCTTGGATTGCAAATTAATCAGAACAAGAATGGTATTTTTATATCTTAGACCAAGTATCTTAAGGAAATGTTAAAGAAATTTGGAATGGAAGATTGTAAACCTATTGGGACACCCATGGTGACTGGTTATAAACTTACTAATAATGATGAAACTTGAAGTGTTTGTCAGACAAAGTATAGATCAATGATTGGAGGTCTACAATATCTAAATTGCACCAGACCAAATATTTCCAATGCAGTTGGAATTGTGGCAAGATATCAAGAAGATCCTAAAGAGACACACCTTTCTGTTGTGAAAAGAATTTTTTAGATACTTGAAAGGAAAAATAGAGTATGGATTATGGTATGAAAAATATGATGACTTTATTTTACATGCTTATACTGATGCTAATTGGGTAGGTAGTGTCGATGATAGAAAGAGTACGGGTGGAGGAGAATTTTTCCTTGAAAAAAGGTTGGTTTCATGGTTGAGTAAGAAGAAGGATTGTATAGCTTAGTCCACTTGTTGGTAATATTTCATGTTCTTGAGTCAGCCTTGTAAAATTTTGAAGTTTCCTATCTTGCTTGTGTTCAAAGGGTTTAAAATCATGGCTAAAATTGTTCTTACGCCTATGCAAGTATTGTTTAAACCCTTAACCTAGCTAAAATGCCCAAAAACCCTTGTATCATCCTTCCAAGTATAAATTTTGGTCACAAAACCCTAAGCATTGAACTGGTTTCTAATTTTGAGTTACTTTTTGTCACTTAAGGTTATGTCTTGAATGGGTCCCTTTTAAAATGTTCATGTTTGTTAAGTTGTCAGTCCTAACGTCATGGTCTTATATTATTCCCTAAGTTCAAAGTCCCCAAATAATTTAATTAAATTCATTATCTATCATGCAAGTGTGATTCAATCTAACGGCCCACTTAATGGCTTAATCCCAAAGTAAATGACATCTATCATTTAAGCCATTAAGTCGTGATGCCACGTGTCTCTAGTGGGTCTGATGGTCAAAAGGGTTCTCAGTTAATTAGTGAGAAGATCTTTAAAGAATCAAAAGTCGACTTAATCACTTAATCCCAAAGTGATCGACTTCTATCATATAAGTGATTAAGTCTGAGTGATGCGTGTCAAAAGGAGTGATGTGGGTCCTATCGTAGGAAATATAAAAGAGATTAAAGCTCAGAAAGATCTAACGATCAGCTTAATCGCTTAAAGGAAAGATGATCAAAATCTATCAGCTAAGCAATTAAGTGGTGTTGCCGTGTGGCAGTTGGTGGACCCAGGTATTCTGAGATTATGATGATTAAAGTACAGACAATTTGATTATGATCTGAAGGATGACTTAATGGCTTATCTCAAAGATGCGCAAGATCTAGTGTCTAAGCCATTAAGTGATGCTGAGGCATGTCTAGAGGGTGATGTGTATTCCACTAAAGGTGAAGTTTATCACAGGTTAAAGGTTGGATAATTTTCTGAAGATCTAACTACTCACTTAATCACTTAAAGAGAAACTAATTGAAATCTATCACTTAAGTGATTAAGTCACGACGCCATGTGTCCTAGTGGGTCTAGCTGAGGTTGTAAAGGAAGGATTAAAGGCAGAGCATATATAGAAAGAATCAATGGTCGACTTAATTTCTTAGATATAAAGTGATTGAGATCTAATGGATAAGCGATTAAGACATGGTGATGTGTGACATAAAAGGTGGTGTTATGCCTTGCATCCCTGTCCCTACATTTTGTGTACGAAATGTTGGGTCCCCCTTTTTGCTTTCTGCCTTTGGCTCTTACCTTGTCTTTTTCCTTTATTTTCTTTGTTTTCCTTCTCTAGGGTTTTCTTTCCTATGGTGTTGTTTTTTTTTGTTTGTCTCTCGTGTCTCTAGGACCTGGTCCTGAAGTTGGTCGTCCTTTGTCAAAATCAGATTTTGGACTCTGGGATTCTTCACCACGATGCCTTCTTTTCATAAGAAGATATGGTTGCATGGAATCCCAAGGCCCAGAGTCCGAAGGTCTGTCTGTTCAGAGTTTGCGGAAGGAAAGGTAAATTTATTTTACCATGGGTATAAATAGAAATCACCTATCATTTTCACAATTACCACGATTAAAACACTTAAGCAATCTAAGCAATTTGAGAGCGATTTCACAGCAATTTAGCGAGAATCTGGTGTGAGCCATTCCAAGTTGGTTTGAGCAATTGTGAGTGGTTTTTGGTGGTAAGTGGTGATCGTATGATGGTAGAAGCTATTGCAGAGCATTTACAGTGAATTCCTTTCCTTGCCCTTCTTCATTTTCAGGTTGGTGCCTTCCTTCCTTTCTGTTTTCCTTCTTTTTGGTTTTGTCTAGTTTTCGTGTCATTTTGCGTTCTGTTAAGTTTCATTCTGGTTCACCGCTCGTTGGTGGGTCAGCTCTGCCAGAGGGTTTTCCACCCTCTATGCAAATGTAGTATAGCCTATAGATAGTGTGAGGGGTTGTAAATGTTTGTACAGTCCTCTAGTTTTGTAAATATCAGCTTTGCATTTTGTGTATATATGTAAATTTAGTGTATATTGTTGTGTATCCTTCCATTCTGCATGTATATACCCTTTGGCCCCGTTGTATATAGTGTATATTCTGCTTGGTATTCTATCAAGCTCATCATGCTACATTTGTTTCTGGTTTCTAATTTGCGAGCTCGCTCTGTGTAGAATACCGCCTGGTTGAAACTCGGCTCTCGTCTGGTTTCAACCAGGTGGTTTTCTCTCTCCTTTGTAAACTATCCAGTCCTTCATTTATGTCCCATGCACACATTTAAATTTTTCTAAGTGGCCTTCACTTTTTTCACATTCAGACAGTTGGCTTCGACGTCGTCACCATAACTTCTATTTATTGCGTACCCACGTGGCGCCCACGTGGGTCTGGCGGCTCACTTTTTGTGAACACCTTCCAACGGTTAGTTCCCCAAACTCTGGGTCTCTTGCCATCACCCAACCCATGTCTTTTTTTTACTGAGTGTGATGAGACCCCCCCAGACCCAGATGTTGGTTAAATTTCTAAGTTTTCAATATATATACTTTCCAGAGTTTTTGAACTAAGCTAACTTTTTAGGGAAAGTGAGCACCATGATGGTAAGATCTCCGGACACCAGAGTTTTTATTTATCTATACGTTCTGACGGTCACCTTGCCTTGCAGGTTTTTGGAACAACATACTTTCAAACATGTTTGAGGCTTCTGCATCTTCACCACCCGGGAGTCCAGAACTTCCTTCTATGGCAGTTACCAAAGCAACAGTTAGGTCCAAAATGGAGAAGGCTCTGGAAAAACTACCCATGAGAATGAAATACGTAAAGGATGATGTTATCATGGGCTCAAAGATTGAGTCCAAAGTCTAGCTCATTATCAACACCAGCGTCGGGACATGGCTTGAGATGCAGGCCTTGGTGAAAATGATGTATATTCAGTGACAGGCCGGAGATCCATTGGCCATTAAAATTGGAAATTTTGGGATTCTCAAGGTAGCTTGTTTCCCGTGCTTGGTGCAGTCACTAGAGCTTATTCTTACACTTGTAGCTCACTACAATACATCCATCCGGGTTGTCATGCTTGTAGCCCCAGAACCCACCGGGTATCCTACTCCCATAGTGTCCCTCGACCCTGATACTTTCTAGAGGGGCTTGGGAATCCTGCAATTTGACAAACTAGCTGTGGTCACCCGATAAGATGCTTTGGCCCAATTTAAGTAGTTGGAGGAGGCAGCCCGTATATATATGAATAATCATTGGCTCAAGGTCCCAAAGAGGGACCCCAAGAGGATGAAATTAGAAATCCCCAGGTCTGAATTCAAAGAAAGAATCTAGATGGGGATGATAGCACTATGCCGGGTCTTCGGGCAACAACATGCCCGAGAATTCTCTGAGTGGATGTATTACTTCTTGCTTGGTATCAGCATGGGTGAGGAATATTTTGACTGGGCCACCATAATTTCAAACCATGTGAACTCCTAGTTCCTTTAGATAGTCAAGAAGAAGAAGTTTTATATGACTTCCTATGTTCTTTGGGCCCTGGCACAACAATGACCCCACACCAATGGGTTACTCACAGAGGGCATACTCAGGATCGACCTGGGTCAAAAGGCCCCTTGGGACCATTTTCCACAGATTCAATGGGAGGCCAGCTTCCCTAGTTTTTGCTGGGTAAATGATGCCTTCATTTACTACAACCTGCTCACACCCACCCAGGACACAGGATACCACCTGTCTATAGAGGCAATGGATTTGGTCTGGAGCTATGGCCATTATTATATATAGATTCAACAACATATATACATAAGGGTAACTAGCTTCTCTGAGAAACCCTACTTGTTACCCAAGCATTGTGGGAACAAGATAATTCTTTTGGAATATTGCAGGTAGATAATGGAGCTACATGCATTCTATGCCTTGAAGAAGGTAACAAATATTCCATTCCCAATCACTTCTAGGAATTATTCATGCAGTCTAGCCACCACCAAAGAAGCAGATAATAAGCTTAAAAGCTATAACTTGGTGGAATTTTACTTAGCGTGGAAGCATTTTGATTCGCATGGAAAAATTGCGATGGCACTTCCCCAGGCATCAGAGCC
The DNA here is from genome assembly GCA_018584345.1 of Thuja plicata. NCBI lineage: Eukaryota > Viridiplantae > Streptophyta > Pinopsida > Cupressales > Cupressaceae > Thuja > Thuja plicata. Next base: position 387,091 of record MU224653.1, on the reverse strand, counting down.
CCATCAATACCACATGGAAGACTTCTGGGAAGATTGGCAAGATGACATGGAAGTCCGGGGCTGGCACTATGTCAGGATGACCATAGGGATGATGGAAAGATTGAAGCTCCAGAGATTTCTAGAAGACTTCTCAGACGTCGGCTCCACCATAGATCCCCAGTACAAAGCAAAGGAGATTGATAAGTTGGCCCTCCCACCAGTAGACTGGGATTCCTAGGAGGGGCCCACTATTGAAGATTTCACCCGCGAGGTGGTCAAACACAGCCATGCCTACTTCAATAAAGTGTGCGCCGAGAGTGTCCGTCGGGCTACCCAGTCGATACCAAAGTTAACCCCGGGGGCAGGGACTTCTTCATAGGAAGGAGACAAAGGAAAAAGAATAATGGAAACTCCCACTATGCAAGAAGTCCCCATAAAAGATCAAATAAAATAATCAGTAGCAGCCTCCCAACAAATGAGGGAGAAATTAATCATGCGATTGGCAACCCTGGTGTCAATGACCAGACCAATTTGTCCTCCCTCCTCTCCTTCACTGGTAGCCTTGATAGTTATGGAAATGGGGGTAGACCCAGAAGAAAAAGTAGTAATAAGGGATGCGGGGCCACCCTTAGTCACTAGAAGAAAGAAGAGGCTTAACCAAAAGCCCAAGGCAGAGCCAGAGCTGGGGATGCCCTAGATCCCACAAGTTGAGATCCTTTCCTCCGACTACCAGGAACTAGAGAGGGAAATAGATCATGTTGATGTCCCGCCAATCCTCCCCCACAGGATGAATTCGATGATGTTTTTGAAACTGACAAGTTTGGGAATTTACAGGGGGACATCGAGAAAATAGAGGCTGAAGTCCTGGCACAGGAAGAAGCTCCAGAACAAGAGCCTGCACGGGAGCAGGAGGAGCAGATGGAGGAAAAGAAAGAAATAGAGAAAGAGATTGCCTCTGAGGTCCCAGAGATACAGAACATGGGAGTGGACCAATAGAATGAAAGTGAACAAATGGCATCCACTGAGGGAACCAGACCTACGGGAGCAATCGTAACCTCAACCAGCGCATTCCAAATGCCACTGTCAAAGGTTACATTTGGGGAGGTAATAACTGTGGCTCAAACGCTAAATCTTGGCCTGATACCTCCCCCATTGCCAAAAGACATACCAATGGAAGAGGAAATCCAAGCAATAGAGGCTGAGGAACAAGAAGAACAACAAGAGGAAGAAACCCCTGGGGCGGCTGACAAAGACCCAGACATGGCCAAAGATACAGATGACAAGGCAGAAGAAATAAATGTCACCAGGGAGAATATTTCCAACGAAGCCAAAGATGTAGGGAGGGAGCTAAACGAGACCCATACCATTGAAGAAGAATAATAGAAAGATGTTGGGGAAGAACCCAAGGAACAAAATTTGGTTAATAAGCCACCCCTGCCGCCACAATGGTTAATGGAAACCAAGAAAAGGAAAGCCCCACCAACTCCTAGAGCTCATCTCTCCTTGGCCGAGATGATGGCTCAAGCCCAGGACCCACCAAAGGCCAAGAAAGCCCAGACGGTTCATACTCTTCAAATCGGGCTAGGTGGAGAAATAGTTGTAGTGGTAGCAACACCTCCCCCAGACACTGACGAAGCAACTGCTGAGGCCGGAGATAACAATATCATGGAGATATCACTGGGAAAAAGGGGAAAATAGGGTGAGGTGGAATGTTGAAAGAGGCGGCTAAGGCAGTAGAGGCCCATTATGAAAAGGAGGCCCAAAGGCTCAAGGCAAAAAAGGAGAAAACTGCAAACCTCATGGGGTTGCTAACAGAGCTAGCCAGGCCTATCAGTGCTATTCCTCCAGAGGCCTCCACATCTGATGCACCACTACTGCAAAGTGACATAGATTCATTACAGGCGATGAAGAAGAAAGGCTAGGCGGTCAATGAATGGGTCACACTACAATTGGGAAACATCTAGCATTTCCTGGTGTCTACCCTCCCAGATTTATATGCGGCCTAGCACGTCTTGCATCAAGCCAAAACTGTTGTCAACATATGGGAGGGTGACATTAAAAATTATGAAGCGTGGAAAGTAGAATTTGAATAACTCCTCGGCCTTGGAGAGGAAGTAGTTTTTGAGTCTGGAATTCTGGGTGAAGAGTCATTCAATTTTATGAGAACCCAACACTCCAGACTTGACCTCACATTGGGGGTAATCAAGCAACTGGTGGGGACTCTGTAGGATAAAATCAATATAGTGCAATATTCTTTTAATTTGTATAAATATTTTTTTATGAAGGTCTCTGGAGCTAACCCATTCAGCACCAATATGTGCACACCGGAGGAGTATGTCCTGGGGAAGTTCGACGAGTTGATGGAATCAAGATATCAATCCCCGGAGGGAGTAGATGGCGCCCACATGATGAGAATAACTTGTATGGTACTTAGTGGTCACGATGCAGCAAAAATGGCCAATGAGTTTAAAGGAAATGTTCCAGACCTGGGGGAACAAATTGAAGTGGCCAAGTACCGGCGGGCTGGTCTTAAAGAAGTTGATGAAGATGGAATCTCCCGCCTCCTCCAGACCTTCAACGATAACAAGCAACAATAAAGTTACTCCAGAGGTTAGAGGAAACACAAGTGTTTGTATTCTTTATTCTTTTTGGGACATAAGTCCCCAGATCCCAGAGTCCTGGATCCTATATTTTGCATTCTTTCAGTGACCCGTGTCCCAGTCTCCGAGGCAGACCGGTCACTTTCAAAGAAATTAATAAAGGTTGTTGAAGGATGTCAGAAGGTAGATAGCTACCTCAAAGCACATCGCCATGACAAGGGACTTTCTGATAGATGACCTTCTTGAGGTGCCACTTCAGATATACAGCTGGCACATTGGAGACAGGGCACCGCATTTCCCATTTATGAGGCATGTAGCCTCGATCCTTGGGGAATTAGATTTCTTCCTTTTCTTTCTCGACTCTCTTCTTGAGGCCGATTCTTCTACTCCATTTTCTTGTCTTATTCTTCTGACATGTCAGACCTTCTCCATCTCAAGGTCTTTTGTAAAGTGGTGCAGGTAGTACCAGCCACAGGATAATATATTTTATGGTAGGATGTAAAATAGGGTTAGGGTTAGGGTTACAGGAAAATGTGTATAAATAGTAAGTCCGTCCCTTTTCCAAGGGTCGGCGAAATTCATGATTTTGCAGTCCATAGTAATAGAGAAGCAATATTTTCATTTCAGTTGTAGAGCTCAATGCTCCTTGGTCTTTAAAGCTTTCAGTAGTTAGATGCTCCCTTGGAGCCACCATTGTATCATGCACTAGTGCTTGCTGGAAGGAATGTTAATGAAGGAGAGTTCTTGCAATGACGTTGTTGGCACTTTGTCTTCTAAGTTAATGGTATTTTATGTTTAATGTTCTTCATGTCTTCTGCTCTGATACGTCAAGTAGATTAACGACCTCCTTTCCCTTGCTACTGATCAAATATTAACTGATGGTTGTGTATTTCTTCGGTATTTAGTGTAGTATATCAGAGCATTATTGATGTATTGAATTTCTAAACATAACTATAGGTAGATGAAATACCTCTAACCTTGCAGGATCTTTTTCAATTTATTTGCTAAGTATAAGAATGCTTGGAGAAACCTCAGCTTCCTGATTCCCCAGAGAGAACAAGTTGAAGAAACTAGCTATCCCCCTCGAAAATAGTCACATCTCCCAACTGAGCCCCGCACCGTCGAGACCCAACCCTTAGGTGCTTGGAGGCCTAGGGAATCTCATTTCCCTGGATAACCTTTGTAGGTGAAGTTTGCCAGTACCCCAGTACCCAGTGACAACTTACAACTGTTGGTGGACCCGGTCACCAAAGTCTCGTCAACAGGTGGGTCTTGTACAATACAGAGATCATGTTATAGAGATTGCAAGTTTGAAAAGATCAGATGGCTCGCTTAATGGATTAAAGAAAAAGTGATCGACATCTAGCACTTAAGCCATTAAGCCGTGTTGACACATGTCCAAGTGGATGACACCGTAGCTGCAGTCAGTAAACTCAAGGTGGAATAACTTGCGACCGAGTTAAGGTGAATCAAATGTTTGAATTGATCACTTAAAGGAAAAGTGAACAAGATCTAGCATTTAAGCGATTAAGTCATGTTGACACGTGTCCCGGATGAATAGTTGTTTCCAGGAAAATATGAGAGCCATCAGATGAAGGAGATGCCATTTGAGATCTACAGTCCAGATCCAAAGTTATTAAAATGAGCATCAGTGAGCCATTAAGCTGCAAGTTTTGAAATAGGCAAATTGATTGCAGAACGTGTGGCCACTTTAGTTGAATTCAATGCGAAAGACTGATTTGATTGAGGCCAAATAATTATTCACTTGAACTTAGAGCTGCCATAATTCCTCAAAATCATTCAAGCAAATAACATAATTATAATGACGTTGAGCTCCTTGCAGAAAAATTATAGAATGGGTAAGTCATCTCTAATACAGTAGAAATTCATGCTTCTAGTAAGATTTGAAATTTGAAAAGCTCCCAAAATTCTTCTCTAAATCTGAATATCATCTCAATAAAAGGCCCTAGGTTCAAAAATGACCCCTAGGATTGAATTCTCTAGAGAAATAGAATATCAGAAAAGAAATGTGAGAGAAGACCTTTTACAACAGTTGAAAGGGTCCACGGGTGATGCTACCCAGATCAAGAAAATAGTTCCAAAACATCCCATTTTAGAGTAGGCGAGGGTTTATATGACTCAGGTAGGTGGGACAAGGATGTCAAAACTAGTATAAATGGTTTTAGTCTGATTAAAACTGCTTACAGCCAGAGAAATGCTCCTTCCCCATATTGTAATATATGGGATTTAGATGTGGGAAAATTGATAATACCCGGGGTATTCATGGATACCGATCTGTTCACTTTGATAGCCAACACATATGACAGACTATCTAGGGTTGTAAGGGATACAAAGGGAAACGTGTTGTTGACTGTCACAGCTGATGAAATCAAAATAATTTTGAAATTAAGTGACTCATCAATCCAAATGGATGATATTGATTTCAATTACTTTAAGGAAGTATACCAGACTCAGAAGGAGTATTATAGGAATGAGGCTCTGAAAGGGTACTTTAATAAAATAGGAGATTTTATTGTTGTGGGCCCAAACACACCAGAGCCATTCAAATTGGACTATTTCAATAGTAAGGCTATAAAAATGTATAGTGCACTGTGCCTGGTTTTAGGAGAAGATGAAGAAGCAATAATGCATGTTCATATTATGCTCATGGTTGTTCAGATTCTACATCCCCACCTATCAGTAGTTTTTGACTATGCTTCTTATATTGCTAAACAAATGCATGAAGGTTTAATAGGTATCAAAGATAGTAATATACTCAAGCCAATGGGATGGTATTCTCTTATGATGTACATGTTTCTGTTTAATAGTGCTGATTTCTTTGAGGAGGAAATGGACCTCTCCAAATTTTAGGATGATGAGGATTTTCCTATCCAATTGTGGAGTGTTGATCTATGCTGGGATAGAAAAGAAGCCAGCTATGTATATTTTGATAGAGTTTTTTCTACTAGGCTTAAGTCACTATTATGCAAACAAAATCCTAGGATCCACACAGATATGATGTGATTATTAAGGCCTTTGGAGTTTGCCTTGGAATTGAAAATTGTCCACAATTGGGGAGATCTCATTTTGTACCCTGTCTCTACAATTATCAGGGTTTATGGATTCAGTGGAAATCCCAATGTTCTTTCCTACAGAGTACCTTTGAAAATTGGCATAGCAGAAATTTTGAGGCAGATGGGTGGATTTCAAGAAGAAGCCTTGACAGGCAAAATGAAGGGAAGTATCTTCCCTACCCTCACAAGAGCCCACCATTTCATCATTACAAAAGGTGGATGGACACAATTTGATAAATATTTTTAGCCCTACCATCTAGCAACATCTGTGTCCAGGTGCTCAAACAATGAAGGCTTCATAATGGACATGTTCAGGAAAAGAACCAAGTGACTAGCACTAGAACACCAATTCAATTTCCTAGAGGACATTGTAAGAAATTTTTTCAATTTGAATGATTAGGAGGTTGGGAAAGAAAAATGGCTAGTGTATAAGAAGTCTTTAGATTTTTTCCACAATTTTGATAGGTCATATGATCCTTTGAAGGAATTTTCACCTTGGGCCAAAAAGATTGAGCCCCTTATAACACTGTTTGAAGTTATCATGCAGACTCTCAATGAGAAGAAATAAAAAGTGATGGAAGCTGAGCCAAAAAAAGCTAAGGTTGTTCTGAGCAAACGTACATAGGGAAGGGTAGTCCCACCTGGAAATTATGTAGTTTATAAAAAAAGAGGGTATAGTACAATTATGCCCAAGATTGACATATCTTCTGATCAGAAAGGAAAGTGGCCAGCAGATACCAGTACCCAAAAGATGCCCTCTCCCAAGAGACAGAAAATGGAGGAAAAAGAGCAAGTGAGTGAGTTATACTCCCCTTCCCAATCCCCTCTACATATGGGAGACCAAGCTATTGCTGAGAAATTGGTCCAAATGGGAAACACAGGCCAAGTTTTTGTAACTACACAAGAGCTACAAGAAGGAGTTCCAGAGGCACCCAGGCATACAACTCTAGATCTCACAGTGGCAGAGTTTACAGGAAAGGAGTTGGACCCTATAACCAAACAGGCTAGTAAAGAGTTTCTATCAGAAGATAATTTTTCTAAGGCTAGAGCCTTTGTTCAATTCCTATGGAGAACTCATATTGATGAGTTCAAGGATAAATGCCACAAATTACAAGAAGCTCATCCATATCAGAGCAAAGAGAACATTGAAAAGGAAGTCAAACAGGAAATGATTACTAAGTTTGAAAAATCACTCTCGAAGAGGGCAGGGAATTGGTAAAGAAAAAAGGGATCCTTATCTTACCCCAATGGGATTTGGCTGATGTGTGTGTGATTTTTTGTACCTGTTAAGAGACAAAACACTTCAATAAATCATTGCATTAGTGAAAACAAGGGGTTAGCAAACATAAGAATCACTAAAATCAATTTATTGCTTCCTATCTAGGAGGAGTATGAAAAATGACATAATAGCCCTCAGATTATGCATATTCCAGTAACAAATACAACCTAAGAACAAAAGAATCAAATGAAAAGTAATCTAAATGATTCAAAAACATGCAATCTAGCTCTAGAAATGAAGATTACAACAACATAACTAAGAAGTAAGCTAGAAATCACTATGAAAATCCTTAAAACATGAGCAACATGAGATTGATTCTTTAATTCTCCAAATATGGGCAGCATAAGGATGCTTTCAAAACTTCAAAATTCAGAGCATTACAACAATATATTTCATAAAATCAAGGGCAAGAACAAGGGCCATTTGAGCTCAAAATCCATCATATTTATAGGAGAAATGGAGTAAGGGGAGAAGACTCTAGGAGGGTTGCCATTATTGAGAGTGTAAGACTCATTAATGAGGTATGAGTGGAAGGAATATGTAAGAGCCATTAATGCTTCATTTATGAAATCATTAATGAGGTATGGTTGAGGTTTTAAGAAGCATGGGTGAGTGTTTAGAGTCAATCCTGACAACTTTGACTTTAGGGGGAGGGTTGAATTCCTATTCACACCTTAATGGAATGTGACAAGCTTAAGGGTAGCTTAGGATTAGGATTAGGGCTTAAGGGATGTGATTAAGGAGATAGAGAAGATAGGAGAGAGAATGAGTGGAGGGGGGATTAGATAATTAGGGTTAATTAGCTAATTAAGAAGAATTAGCATGTGAGAAAGGGTTGGGATGAGTTTGAACTCATGGTTGGATATTTGAGATTGGTTAGGTTTGAGGGAATATTAATGAAATAAATTGTTATAATAACATATTCACTCAATAATAGGGATTTTAATTAATCATTTAAACCTTTGATTTGCTTTGTAATAATTAATTAGGATTATAGCCAAATTGAATCAATTTAGGCTAGGGGATTGATTTTGCAAGTGATGAGGTATAAATAGGATTCCATTTAATTCCCTTGAAATTAATTACCTTATCCATATATTGATTTGAATTGATTGAATTGAATTGATTGGTTTGATTTGGCTAAAGTGATTAATGTAAATTAGTGATTAGATCACTTAGGAGATTTTATTCGAATGAATTATGCCAAGCAGTAACAAGGTCATTTGGATATAATTGGGGGTATGATCACACTCAGGGAAAATAGGGTCTATAGTCAGAATAGACCAAATCTAGGTGGTTACATTTACCCCTCTTTGAATTGATGTGCAAGTAGTGCATTGATTCAAAGAAAGTCTTTGATGTTGACTTCAGAAAGATTGAGAATTTTGCTCATGATCGAATGAAATGCCCGATGAGATCAGTCTCACACTTGATCAAACTAAACTGATAGTATTGATTTTGAACTTGGTTGTCATCCAAAGATTAATAAATGATCTTAAAGATACCAATTCTGAACTTGGTTGTCGTCCAAAGATTGATAATATTGATTCCAAACTTGGTTGTCGTCCAAAAGTCAATATGAAGTTTCTAGGAGCTTAATAAGAATCTTTTAAAATGAGGAAATGCAAGATATCCAGCTTATGAGAACCAAAGCTTTCTATCCAATAGTTCTGACTTAGACAAGGAAACTGTCATGCCCCTAGTTTGTTTGATAACGAAGTCATTTTTGATGTTGTTTCAAGCAAAGATTTGATTGATGATAGTGTGATTATGCCCTCTCGGGAATGGAATCGAAGGAAAAGAATGAAATCCCTTTGTTGAAAGAATGTATCACTTGCATGGAACAGGTAGAATAAGCTAGAATGGATTAGAAGAAGTGAAGAAATGGGGGTGTGTTTAAGAGTAAACACATGAGTACCAAGTTAATCACATTGAAAATATGAGTTTGATTTTGTTCCTGATAGATCAAAGATTTTGGGAAGCATGGGTATTAGTAATAAACTTAGATTTCAGATGAATTAAAAATAGAAAGAATTTTGAGCTCAAATCCTTATGTTGTTCTTTCAAAAATGCATCATGCAATCTCTAAATGTAGCTACATGTAGACTCTTAGGACTTTGTCACTGATTTTTAGATATTGTATCATTTTATCATCATTGGGTGCTTTTCAGAACGGATACCACCTGATAGTAAAATCATCACTAATACCCACTGATATTATGAAAGTATGAATACTATGTTTTATTGAAATGTTGGAAATAAACTTAAGTATCAAGGCATAGAAGCCAGGATAAAAAAAATAGTCACCTTCCTTTTATTATATCAGATTCTGTGTAAGGCAAGATATTGGACCCGCAATGACCTTGAAAATTCTTATCCTTGGGTACATTATGCTTTGTATACCTTAATGAGAATCTGAGTTAGAAAATAGACAAGGAGATTGTTTCAACCTCACCGTAGTTTACACATAACAAAGATCAAGATATATGTGGCTATCCACCCATGGTGGTAGCTCTTACCATAAACATCCAAGTTAGGTGAAATTTATAGGATTACTTGGAACAATCACCATACGCAAAAAACCAAGAAAACATTATGCCCCCTATCCTTGTGACTCTTTGTCTTTGTGTAGACATCATGGAGTAACTCGAAAGACATAACAACCATCAATTGTGAATCATTCAAACAAAATTCATAACTTCTTAGATGCCCCTAGTTAAACATCATTAGGACATAAAAGAGTTACGATCAATCCAAGTTCAAACTGTGTTTAAGTAATACTATTGATTCATTTTTCAAGCACAGTAGAGATTCAACAATCAAAAATCTAGAATTCAAGCAAATATGTATTCCATGTTTGAGTACATCGTTATTCTTGTTTGCAATCCAATGTAGGTCGTAGGAACATCGTTCTTGTTTGTGCAATGTTTGTGTCATCCTTGTTTTGTGAAAGTGATAGTGGTAGTGAAAGTATTAGAAAGCATCGTATCACAAGACAAACCATCTTATGACAATGTAGCAGACACAATCTATTAGACTAGAAAAGATGCCCCTAGTGCAGAATGACTTGATCCTAAGACAAAAATGCAGACAAATCCCAAGTGAGGACAAGATAGTTGTAAGGAAACAAAGTCAATGTTTAGCATAGGTGTAATCATGAAGGCGTTGTATTAGTACTGTTTTCATAGATGGAGCACAGAACACAAGTGATGCCTGATTGCTAGGTTTGTAGAAGATTTGTAAAAGATTACTAATTCTCAAGCATGACCATATTTGTGTGCCCCCAATGTCTAGAAAGATTCAGGTTGTTATGGATGTATTGATATCTCATAAGTGGATTGGCAAAAATGGAGGAAGTAAGTGAATGCCACCCTCAAGGACAGTCCTCTCAAGATTACCCACGCTAGGGAAAAATAATATAGCAATGTAGCCTCATAAAATGGTGCTAAATGCTAGATGGGATAATGACCTGATGTCATGAAAAGTAGGTAGGATATCATGTAGTCCCAAAAGAGTGGACATGTCAAGAGAGTTCTTTAGAACTTGGTTTTTCATTTTATTTTGTTCTTCCTTTTGATCAAGACCAAGGGGTCAATTGATAGGACACCACCATCAAGATAAGGCATGGTGTAGTGATTTTTGGCATGGAATAAGCAAGATCATGATAATGTACAATGGATAAGAGCAAGTGAGCAAGATTATAGATGTCAACATGCAATTTGTTCATGAATAGGCTCAACCTTGTCAAGATCACTAAACAAAAAATTGATGGAAGATGTGATGGAAGGAACTTGCCCCTAAGTGAAGAGTGCAAGTAGGAGGAATTACATGTAACACCTGTTTGCCAGGTTTTCATCACGGTACTTATCCAAGGTGCCACAAGAAGTGATTTTCACCATAGGATGAATCTTTTTCTCTTTACTTTTTCTACCAAGGCGCCTATTTACCAGGTTTTCACCGAGGCACTCTTTTTTTTTTTTGTATTTTCTGATTTTAAGGAGGAACTTATGCATTATTCTCTTTGGATAGTGCTCCTTCGAAGGATATTCTATGAAAGGCCAAGAACACTGAAAGTATGCTCAAAGATGTTGATAGGGTGATGAAATGGAGAATAAGGAAGATGGAAGCCAAGATTTTATGCAATGGACTGGGTGAGAGGAAAATAAGGAATGTAAGGACCCAATATGGAGGGATAGTAGGTGACAAGATCAACATCAACACACTCTTTGAAGGGTAGTGTATGGATTGAGTTTTTGATGTATGAATGGGTAGGGATCTTGGTACACAAGGACCCAAGATGGAGGAAGTATTCAAGGTAATGGATTTTGGGACATGAGGACCCAAAATAGAGTTAGAAGATGGAAAATGTGTGAAAGAAGATGAAGTGGAAGCCTTTGGAAGCTTGGATGCTAATTCTAATTTTTCCTTTTTGTTCAAGCCTTGTAAGAGAGACTTGGGAATCCACATAAATCTTGATTTTTCTTTTCTTTTGGATGATTTTGAATGTAATTCTTCCATGATGGATTTAGGAACCCATATTTTCTTTGATATTATTCTTTTCTTAGTGTTGGAATGTACTTTTGCCATGATGGATTTAGGAACCCATATTTTCTTTGATATTATGTTCTTCATGGACCTTTGTGGTCTCTTGAATGTTTCATTTTTCTTCGTATTCACATGTTGATTAGATTGGACATACTGATCTTCATATGTAAGTGGATTCTTGAATTTTTGATTTCTTTGTTTGACATCCAAATTTCTTCCAAAAGACTTGGGACTTGTGGATGAATAAGACCGATATGGATGGTTCATATGGATGTGTTGATATGGAGGTTTCAAAGGTGCATGTTTTTGTTGATCTTGATACGAGATAGGGTAAGTGGATGGAGGGATATATGGACCCAATATAGATGGAAGGTTTGAAGCTTTCCGCTTTTGAACATATGGAACAAGGATAGATTTGGGAGATGGAGAAGGCTGATTCTTGCATGCAAATGGAGGAATATAAGGTTTGAAATGAGTATCAACATCTTTAGAGTGAGCTTCCTGGCCAAGGATATTTTGTTTCAAATTCATCTTCATACCCATAGGCTCATGTGTAACTTTGATAGGAGTCATTTTAACGGGAACCCTTGATGCTTGAGGCAAATTATTGTCATGTAAGGGATTTGGAGGAATAATGGCTTCTTGAGGTGGATATGGAGGTTTATATGAAAGGTATGATGGAACATGTTGATCTTGACAAGGGTCTTTGTATAATGCAGGAAGAGTACCTTGCTCTTGATTTTCAATAGGATTTTTAGAAGTATTAAGATCTTGCTTTGGAGATGGAGGGCTATGTAGCTCTTGAGATGGAAGGGTATCTTCTTGGAAGAAATTAAAAGATATGAGGGATCATCTTCAAATTGTAGGGATATGGGATCTTCGTCAAATGTTGGAGGGAGTAGGATAATGTCTTGATCTTGATCATTAGTAAGACTTGTTTCTTTGTTCTTTTTATCATCCTCTTGACATGGGTCCACTCCAAAGGAAAATATAGGAGTTTTAATCTTCATGAGGGATTTTTGAAGGATTGTTGGGGAATTATCCAAAATAGGCCTTGAAGTACATGAAAGCTTAGGGTATTTGATCTTAGGAGTATAGAATGTACTTGATGTAAGATATAGATTATCTTGGATTTCCTTTAAAGGCATACCTTGAGGGTAGACATAGTTATCATGAAAAGAATTAGGATCTTTGTGTGATGGAGGATATTTAGATATCCTTGAAGCTTTGTCAGATGGAGGAATAGTGGAAGAAGTAGAAGTAGCATGTAGCTCATTTCTAGACATAGGTTCATGATTTTGATCATGCTTGGGATTGGTATCGTCATTTGATAATTCATGAGTATCTTCAACTTTGATTATGGCATCATCAATTAGATCTTGGATTTTATGTTTTAACTCCATGCAATGTGAAGTTTTATGCTCATTATTTTGATGACAGGCACAATAGGTACTCACAAATGTCATTCCACATGAGGTGGTTTGAGGCAATGTGATAAGATTGTTTTCAAGAAGCTCTCCTAGCATTGTTGTATAAGATCATCTCAAAGGAGAAAATGCTCTATCCCTGGGACATGTAGATCCACTTGAACTCTCCAAAGAGATGTTGGATTCAAGATTATGAGGACGGTCATAAAAGATAAGATTGACATAATCCTGTGAAACAATCTCTTGATCAAAGATAGGATTACCATGAGTAGGTTTCTCCTTTTTTGAAGAATGTGAAGACATGTGTGTCTTATGATCATAAAGAAGAGGAAAGATTGATCTTAGTGAAGACCCACTTGATGAGGTATCCTTTTCTTTTTTTAAGTCTTGAATTTCAGATTGCAAAGCTTGCATTTTATTAGATAGGGTCTTAATGAGAATCTCTTCTTCTGTGTTGTTAAGACCATAGGGTCTATCCCATGTGTTTTTAGCCATCATAAGATTGTTTTGATCAAAGTCTCAGAATGGTTACAAAAGGATTTCCAAAATTTCCCCAAATGTGTGAGTTTGGGTTTGATGTTGCAAAGTGATTGATTCCAGTAATAGAGGGTTAGAATGCCCTGATAGTGAGCTGGGAGCCAATGAGAATCAATTTTTTGAAGTAAGTGACTCCAGTGCCAAAGGGTGTTAGAGTGCCTAGATAGTGAGCTGGGAATCAAGTTTGCTTAGTTGAGTGTAAAGACCACATGATTTGGAACCAATGGTGAAGATCCAAAAGGACATGCAAGTAGACTTATAAGCAAGTTGTGAAATAGCAATAGGTGGACCAGTAAAAGCAATAGGACCGGACTAAAAATCCAAAAGGGTATCCAAAAGTACTGAATTCTTCTAAGAAACAAGTATGTAAGTGTACTTTGTCCTAGATGTGACACTCTGAATGTGGGGTTTTGCTTAACCAGATGCAAGCTTTGATATCCCGGATGCAACCTTTTCTTCCTAGATACGATGCAATACTATCTTGAAGTTTGTGCAAATTTGTCTGATAATAGGGTGTGTTTTCATCTTTCTAGCGAGTGAAAAACACATGTAGACCAAGGATTGAATTTTGTTGCTTGTTTGAAGGTGTTATCTTTTTAATGATTTTCAGTCACATCAAGCATTGTTGCATTGTTAGGAGGGTGAAACAGACACACATCTTATCCCTATTTTCTAGGTAGAGGATGAAAATCCTTGCTCATTAACTTAGGTACACACTCAAATGATAATCAGAATACAACCATCACCAAGCACACAATGGCTCCAATCATGATGTTGTATTAGCCGACTCCAAATGTAGGTGAGGGCACGATATGAGGAGTGTCTTGGGGCAATTAATTTTTGCCTTGCACAAAGATTATCACCCTTTCGAGGATGAATCAGGAATTCTTTCAGTTTGAAATGTTATCTTTTATTGGGCAATCCGTTCGAAACCGTCTCCCATAGACTTTGCACAAGGAAAAATTGAGGCATATAGCCCTATGAGTACTTAAGTATATGTAGTCTCGCAGGAAAGATTCAAGCGAATTCGCTCTACACATACCCAAGCATGTTCAAGGAATGATGTCGAAATTCCATGAACAAAATCGGCTCTATCTTCCGAGGTTTTGGCCTACAAGGAAGCAATTATTTATAGTGAGTTGGAAGGGTTGGCGTAAAACCTGTCCTCACTTGGGTCGTTCCCGGGAGATTTTTTCCTCAACCGGCAGGCCCTCTATTGTTAAATAAATGTATAAAGGATTGCGAGCTTAGGATGTCTATATATTTTATTCTTTGAAAGAAGAAGACCATACTCTCCTAATTCATGCCATTTTCTCCCAAAACATGCAAATCAATGTTCATTCCTTCAAGCTATGTTGAGCTTGATTTAGATTGTTCCTATTTAAGAAAAACATGATGCTTGAAGGTAAATTTTGCCTTGTTCAATTGACCATAGTTTTTAGTGCTTTGCTTGTCCAATTATTGATCCAAATTGAATTAAATGATTGAATTTGTTCATTTATCCCACAAATTTAGTGCTTTGATCGTTCAATTTCTAATTCCAAATGAATTAAATGATTGAACTTGTTCTTTGAACCACAAGATTTAGTGATTTGTGTTTTTCATTTAGTGATCCAAATTGAATTAAATGATTGAACTTGTTCATTTATCCCACAAATTTAGTGCTTTGATCGTTCAATTTCCTGATTCCAAATGAATTAAACGATTGAACTTGTTCTTTGAACCACAAGATTTTTAGATTTTTGTTGTTCATTTACTAATCCAAAAATTATACGATGAGGTTTGATTTGTTCAATTACTCCAAATTCTTTTCAAATCATAAATTGACTTGAGAGTTTCTAATTTTCCTTAAAAAGGAAAAGAGCATATTCCTCTAGTCAATTTTAATATAAGATTGGAAAATGTTGTTAGTTTTGAAAGCATAAGAAAAGAATATAAGTCAATATAAAGGATCAACAATTTGTAAAACCACAAGTTAGTATCTTCTTTTCGCTCTCTTAGTTCTGATAGCAATCTGCAAACACAAGTTAGGCTAAAAATAGGATCACAATCATGGAAACAACCAAGTTAGCCAGTTAGAAATCAAATTTGCAAATGTTAGAACCTTGTATTTATGCCCCCTGGATGACATACGATATTTCAGAGACCCAAAATGATAAACCCTGAAAATGGTAAAAGATTGACCCCAAATGATAAAACATAGCTAGGATGATATTCCTTTTACGCGAAATGATAATACATACCAAAAATGCAAAAACAATTACCAGAAATGATTTTGAGGCCAAATTTTACCTTCTAGAAGTGCAATGGAAGACGATAATAAAACTCCCAAAAATGATAAAATATTTAGCATAAATGATAAGTTTCTCCTGGAAACGCTAAATTGCCTGCAAATTTTGAAAATGTTAAGGGCAGAGAGAAAAATTTGGTGAAATTTTGAGCAATCTTGCCCCACGGTGGGTGCCAGAGATGTGTGTGTAATTTTTTGTACCTTTTAAGAGACACGACACTTCAATAAATCATTGCATTAGTGAAAACAAGGGGTTAGCAAACATAGCAATCACTAAAATCGATCTATTGCTTCCTATCTAGGAGGAGTATGAAAAATGACATAATAGCCCTCAGATTATGCATATTCTAGTGACAAATACAACCTAAGAATGGAAGATTCAAATGAAAATTAATCTAAATGATTCAAAAACATGCAATCTAGCTCTAGAAATGAAGATTACAACAATATAACTAAGAAGTAAGCTAGAAATTACTATGAAAATCCTTAAAACATGAGCAACATGAGATTGCTTCTTTAATTCTCCAAATATGGGCAGCATAAGGATGCTTTCAACACTTCAAAATTCAGAGCATTACAACAATATATTTCATAAAATCAAGGGCAAGAACAAGTGCCATTTGAGCTCAAAATCCATCCTATTTATAGGAGAAATGGAGGAAGGGGAGAAAACTCTAGGAGGGTTTCCATTAATGAGAGTGTAAGACTCATTAATGAGGTATGGGTGGAAGGAATATGTAAGAGCCATTAATGCTTCATTTATGAAATCATTAATGAGGTATGGGTGAGGGTTTAAGAAGCATGGGTGAGGGTTTAGAGTCAAGCCTGACAACTTTGACTTTAGGGGGAGGGTTGAATTCCTAATCAAACCTTAATCAAATGTGACAAGCTTAAGGGTAGCTTAGGATTAGGATTAGGATTAAGGCTTAAGGGATGTGATTAAGGAGATAGAGAAGATAGGAGAGAGAAGGAGTGGAGGGGGATTAGCTAATTAGGGTTAATTAGCTAATTAAGAAGAATTAGCATGTGAGAAAGGGTTGGGATGAGTTTTAACTCATTGTTGGATATTTGAGATTGGTTAGGTTTGAGGGAATATTAATGAAATGAATTATTGTAATAACATATTCACTCAATAGTAGGGATTTTAATTAATCATTTAAGCCTTTGATTTGCTTTGTAATAATTAATTAGGACTATAGCCAAATTGAATCAATTTAGGCGAGGGGATTGATTTTGCAAGTGATGGGGTGTAAATAGGATCCCATTTAATTCCCTTTAAATTAATTACCTTAGCCAAGTATTGATTTGAATTGATTGAATTGAATTGATTGGTTTGATTTGGCTAAAGTGATTAATGTAAATTAGTGATTAGATCACTTAGGAGATTTGATTCGAATGAATTATGCCAAGCAGTAACAAGATCATTTGGACATAGTTGGGGGTATGATCACACTTAAGGCAAATAGGGTCTATAGTCAGAATAGTCCAAATCTAGGTGGTTACAACTAATGCCATTGTTTTTTATTCTGTCAGAAAGGAAGCCAAGCCATTGCACACTAGTGGGACACAAAATGGTGCCCCGTTTAGTGTGGATCATGCGGCATTAGAAATTTGTTCTTTGAAGAAGAAAGATAGAAAGAGAACAAAAGAAGATGATCAGACTGAGGATAAAGGTAGCCTCATCATAAAAAGAGTTTCTGATACCTTGGGTGTGGAGGCAGCTAACCTTGTTGTACATACTGCTAATTTGATCTTGAAGGTAGCCGAGAAGCAAGAGGATGCTTTTAATAACTTAAACCAGAAATATGAATTTGTTTTGAAGGCACATAATGATGAAAAGGTTAAATCTCTGCAAAAGGGTGATAAAATTGCATTCCTTGAGGGAAGCCAAACAGTACAATTAGTGCCTCAAAGGAGGATTGCACAGGGACCTCACCATCCATCCTCATCGATACCTATAATTACTTATCCTCCTTCCCCAGCACCATCTACTTCTACCACAATATAAGAGCTTGAACAAGAAAAGGCCTTGCTGAAAGCTGCAAGAGCAGAACTTGAAAAGCAAAAGAAAGAGTGGGTGGAGCAGTCTGCAACTTTCAGAGAAGTAGAGGCATGGGTGAAGTAGAAATATGCAGATAAGATGCACAATGCTCTTATGCATTGTACACATGAAGTAGTACCTACTGCCATATATGCTCAAGGTAAGAAAATTGTCAACATTATAAATGAATATAATGAAAACAAAGACAAGTTGGACTAGTTGGTGAGTAAGTGGAAAGGGAAGGCAGGGGAGTTAAAATTGTTCCACACCACTTGCAAGAAGAATAATTATGTTGACATAGTCTTGAATAGCAGCCACAAATGTGTCAAATTACTCTTAGACATGGATATAAGGAGAGACATTGTTGTTAGAAAAGTGATGGCCTTGAAAAAGGAATATTCATAGGACAGATATGAGATGTTCCCGAATCTTTTCAAAAAGAATGAAAATATAAAATATGAGATGTGGAATTTACAAATGAATGAAGCACTGGCAGTTAGAACTAAAAACATATTAACTTTGGAGAGTACACCACTTTTTGCTCAGCCAATTGAGATAGTGGAAAAAGCTAGATCATTTTTGGCATTTAGGACAGATGAGATTGAGAAGGCACGTACCACTTGGAAGGAGATCAACAATAGAAAAGATGAAGTCCTTGGCTTCATTTGGCCAAGAGATGAGGTGTACACTTCTTGGAAGGACAAGTACACAATAGTTGATTCGAGTGAAGGCGAGGACATGGAAGTGGATAATGAAGCCCAATAGAGCAGTTGATTCATTTGAAAATGGAGATCATACATCACTAGAATCAGAGGCAACAGTTTCCAGATGGCTATCCCCCAGCAAGTACAAGGCAAATGCAATCACCATGTGGCCATAGGACAAAGAATTAGTTATAATTTATTGTAAAAAAAGTGGTTTTTCTGTCCACTTGTTATTTTGTCCTATTGTACTCTGAGTTTTGTCTTTTAGCCTAGTCATCAGAATCTTGTTGCATCCTTGATTTTTATGGATTCCAAGATGACTAGTGCGGGCTATAAGTAGAAAATTGTAACATATTGTAAAGGATGGTAAAATCAAGACTGCAAGGAAGATTTCTAAATTGTGTCTGAGATTTAAGTTTTGAGTCAATTTGAATGTATTGAAATCGGTATCATTAATAAAATATAATGGAATTTCTAGTCCCATACTATTGATGTCTTTTTGCATTTACATTTAGCTCTTGTATGTTTAATCTATAAGGAATTTTAAATGTACTAGTTGCAAGGTAGTTGTGTTATTATTTGTGAGTTGCTTTCAAGGAGGGTTTAAATCTTGCAAATAGTTACAGAGGGTTAGGGTTTATGAAAGCATTTGATACAGGGGTTTGACAATGAGAGGATAGTCTGTAAGGAATTCTATCTGAAGTTTTATTTGTATTTCAATTAATTATCTTTGGTGAACATATGTTTCATTCTGACTCTATGGCCTAGGATTAGGCACTGGTCAAGTTCTGACAAGTAGTTGTTATCATCAAAACCAATCAAATATTAATCAATCTTTACTTTCTATTTTCTAAAGTGCACACCTCTAGATAATTGTCTTGAGTACAATTCATCTTAGTGATTCCTTGAAGAGAGAATCAATAGGTTATCCTTCCTAAGCCAAGTGGCCTAAATTGAGAAGGATCATGAATCCTTGATCCACTGTCAGATTTGCTGAAAGTCAGTAATTTGTTGAAGGTGCACCCGCCTGGGTTTGTGGAGCCCAAAGTGAAGAAGGAATATTTTCCTTGTTAATTAGCCTTTTCCCTGTATGAATCCGAATTGGGAAATAAAGAGTCAAGCATTTACTTCTATATATTGATCCTACAAGAAAAAGTACTAACACCACTGTTGAATCTGAGTATGCTGTTGCTATAAATTGTACACACATTGTTTGGATTAAACAAATGTTGAAGGACATTGGAATAAATTTTGAAGAGCCAGTGGTTATCCATTGTGATAACACTAGCATAGTGAATATGTCAAATAATCCTGTAATGCATTCAAAGACTAAACATATTTCTATTAAGTATCAGTTCTTGAGAGACGAGGTAGAAGAGAAGGAGATCAGATTAGAGTATGTTAGCATAGAGGAACACATATAAGATATATTTAAAAAACCTTTGCCAAAAGATGCTTTTGAGTATCTCATAAGAATGCTTGGGGTGAGAGCCCCTCCCTGTGGTAATTAATTGATGCAAGAATGCATCAGTCTAGTGGCTTTCAGAGCTATATCATTTTCTAGACTTGATGTATGGATCTACTCCTCAGGGGGAGTGATCGTTGGAACACTACAAAACATATTTGGGTGATTTTGCACCTAGTTGTTATAAACATGAAGATTTAAAAAAGCTACACCTTGTAGAAGAATGAAGAGGCATTATGGCACCCTTTTCCATTGTTGTCAAAGGGGGAGAGATTCTATGACGAAATCCCTACTATTTTAGGGAGAACTATGTTGAGGATATTGAGAAGATTGTATTGAGAGAGAGTACTTTACTTTTGGGTTGATGGATTTTCCCATATGTTGTCATCAATCCTAAAGGGGGAGATTGTTGGATGATATTGGAATTGGCTACTACTGATGTTTTTGGCATAAATGTTTTGTCACTGATGTCAAAATATGTTTCTGTAGAGGAAGAACAGATTGGTTATTACTGTTGTATGATGACTGATAGAAGTGTATAGATATTGTACGGATGAATAAGAAAAAGAAAATATGGGGATGTGTAGAAGGATGTATGTTGATCTTATTTCTAAGGTCGCTTGGCTTAATATTTCATATTGGATGAGTTGCAGATATTTTGGTGAAGACTGGTTACTGGACTGTGACAGTGATGATTGACAGAGAGAGTCTCTGTGTTTTGAGTATATCTTACATGCAATGATGATTTAGGTTATGTGGGCTTAAGGGATGATAGAAGACATGTTCAGGAATGTTTGTTATGGGTCACAAGTTGTATGATGGTTGATGATGTCAGTTGTGGCATGTATTCTGGAGTAGACCTATTTGGGGCCGACTTTAGAGATGCAGTGTGTATTATGGATTGTGAGCGTGGATTACAGATCTTGGATTATATATGATGTATTCTAATTGATGTATACTTTTTATAGGTACCATGTGTATCTTAGCAAGGGGTTAAATAATTATTTGTATATTGGGAAAGCTTAATTGGCCAAACTAATCAATTATTTAAATAGGGTATATATGAGAAATCTTTTGTTTTGAAAATATGTATGTATGAAGAGAAGGTGATTGATAGAGACAAGGAAGTGTGGAAGTTGCGAGCTTGATTACCTGCTGGATGTAGAGCAAAGGATATGATTATTTTACTTCATTGGAACTGACAAGCAAAGACAGTTGCTATCAGATAGTTCACTGGATTGTATATTTTCTATATACACTTGTATTTTGGACTATATGTCCTTGAGGGTGACATTAACCTTCTTTAGGCACTATGCCTGGGCAGTGAGCCCACTATTATTCTTGACTCTTGACAGAGTATATCCTTTAATAGGGACTATGTACTGTAATGTTGTAATAAGCTCCTAACAAGGCTAAATCTTTTAATAGGTATACTGTATTCTCAGTACATTATTTGTGGGTGCTAATTCCCACTGGGGTTACCTTTAATAGGGTTTCCTCGACAACAAAGGATTGTGTTATTATGTTGGCATTTACTGTGTTATCATTTGATTAAAGTTTTGTTTTATAAAGTTTAATGTTTAATAATATGTCTCACAACTGATTCACCCCCTCTCAGTTGTGTTGGTGGACTACTAATCCTAACAGGATTTAGCTTAGGTTATACCTCACTCATGATTTGGAGAATCAATTATTTTCAACCCCAGGTTCTAATGCAGGAGCATCTTGAGTTCATGCCAATCCCGCGTAAACCAAAAATATGTTTTCTTTTGAGCTCGGTAACTTGCTGGAGACTTTCAGTAAACTGCTTGGTAACTATTCAGGGTTCTCAATTGAAGGTTCTTATCTTGATTCACCATCAAAATTAGTTATATTCTTGGCTTGGTTTCACCGAATGGTCTTAGTGATTGTTTATATTTTCTTAGTGGTTTCCTATTTCTTGTCTCACCAAGTGAGTTTTGTTTTGTTGAATCTTTGGGCTGACATGTGCAGTTAATTTTTGTTGTGATATTAATGTTGGGATTGCTCATTAGGAAACATGTAGGCCTAAATCTGGGATGTTTCTTTCTCCAATGCTAGATCTTGATTATCTTTTGGGCTGACCTTTTTGGTATCCTCTTGTATAAATGTAATGATTTTTTCTTAGGTTGAGGGTAGAGAAATGTAGGAAGAAAGAATCTAGAGATTGTGGGTCTCACATGTATGATGACTATTCCACAATAGATTTTTAATGTATTGGTCATAACCGGGAAGGCCTTATAGCCCAATATGTATGAAGTTTGATGAATAAATCTAAAGTATTTGTATTCCTTCTCTCCTTCTTTGTGTTTAAGCTTCCAAGTTGTGATTTTGTAAGTTGGTTTGGTATTTGGAAGTGCATTTGGCTCTAGGTACACAGGAGCATCTTGGGTTCATGGCAATCCTATGTCAACCAAAAATATGTTTTCTTTTGAGCTCGGTAACTTGCTAGAGACTTTTGATAAACTTCTTGGTAGCTATTCTACAGTTCTCGATTGAAGGTTCTTATCTCAGTTCATTGACAAACTTGGTTACTATTCTTGGCCTGGTTTCACTGAACGGTCTCAGTGGTTGTTTCTGTTTGCTCAGTGGTTTCCTATTTCATGTCTCACTGAGTGAGTTTTGTTTTATTGGATCTTTGGGCTGACATATGCAGTTAATTTTGGTCATGATATTAATGTTGGGATCGCTCATAGGGAAATGTGTGGACCTAAATTTGGGATGTTGCTTTCTCCAATGCTAGATCTTGAGGATATTTTGGGCTGACATTTTTGGTAGCCTCTTATATAAATGTAATGATATTTTCATAGGTCGAGGGTAGAGAAATGTAGGAAGAAAGAATATAGAGATTGTGGATCTTGCATGTATGAGGATTGTTCCGCAATATATTTTGAATGTATTGGCCATAACTGGGAAGGTCGTATAGCCTGACATGTATGAAGTTTGATGAATAAATATAAAGTATTTGTATTCCTTCTCTCCTTCTCTATGTTTGAGCTTTCTTGTTGTGATTTTGCAAGTAGGTTTGGTATTTGGGAGTGCCTTTGGCACTAGGTACCAATTCTCCTTGCATCACTTCTATTCGATATTAACAATTTCATGTTTCATTATTTGGAGGTTTTTGATTTCCTTTGTCAGATCGGTGGTGAAATTTCTAAAGTAATTGTCTACACTGATAAATGAAATTTCTAAAGTAATTTTATAAAAAATGAGAGCAATATCTCATGCTGGAGACCAATCACTCTCCTTAATACCTCCTATAAGATTATTTCCAAACCTATAGCTAATAGAATAAAACACATAGTACGAGGAATTGTAAGGCCCAAACCAACATGATTTATAGGAGGGAGATTCTTTTTGGACAACCTAGTGCTTGCTTGGGAAATAGTTACAATGGGATCAAAAAATAGGACAAACTGCCTCCTCATTGAGTTGGATTTTGATAGCTTATAATAGGATTAGGTGGAAATTTATATTTAAAATTCTTAAATGGCTTGGCTTTGGCCCTAAGATCATTTCACATGTTAAACTTCTCTTTGCTGATGCTAATGCTTTCCTTGCAATCACTCAAACCTTTCCTCTTCAATGATCGATAAGATAGGGACTGCTCTTTAGCTCCATTCTTGTATGCTCTTATACCTGATGCACTTGGATACATCTTAAATCATGCTAAGAAGTAGGACCTCATTTGTGGTATTTCTTTACCTAAGAATGCAGTTGCTCTTAATTCACATTTTGTTGATGATATTTTACTATTTATCCAAAACTCTAAAGAACTCTATAATACCCTTGATGCTTGGATGTATATTATTCTGCATTGAGCTCTCAACTCTCGCATAATAAAATTAAATTTTGGATTACTTCAGTTGAGCAACCACCTCCTTGGGTTCCCTCACAATGGAAATTCAACAACCATGGTGTAATATCAAGATACCTTGGTATCCCTTTTGGGATTGGAGACTCCTTATATGATATGTGGAAACTGGGAATGGTTCATCAAAAAACTGAGAAACAAATTTGAATTCTGGTCTAAAAAGTTTCTTTCTATGGCTGGGCATATACAAATTTCTAACAAAGTCCTCATTGCAAGCCATGTTTATATTTCATCAAGTTGGATTCCTTCTTGAAGATTCTCTAATTAGTTAACCCAACTAATTAGAGGTTTGTTATGGGGAAATGAAAGAACAAGAAGGGACAACCAATTGCTTCATGGCTATATTGCATTCAACCAAAAAGAAAAAGAGGTTTAGGAGTAATTGATCCCTTCACACAAGGGATTTTCCTCATTTCCAAATCTATTACTAGATCTCTTCATGGTACAGCTCCACGGAAGTCTCTTATTAAATATATAATTGCTACAGCCAAGGCCAATAATACATAGAAAGAGGTTGGATGGAAAGATAGAATTCTTATGGCTAAGTACTGTGTGTGTGTAAATGGGTACCTGTTGGAATAGACACAAACACTCAATAGATCATTATATTAGCATCATGGGGTTAGTGAAAACATGAAAAAGCATAAGAACCCACTAAAATTGACCTATTGCCTTCTAACTAGAAAGAGTGTGATTAGTTGCATATCAGCCCTCAGAATATGCTCCAAATCAGTGACCAATACTATCCTAGCATGAAGGATTTTAATTGAAAATAAGCTAAATGATGGTAAAAGCATGCAAACTAGCTCTAAATGATGAAAGAACAATGATAAACTAGCATATAATAAGATGTAATGTAATCCTATGAT
>MU224653.1:318357-354479 GCA_018584345.1 Thuja plicata | reverse complement strand
TTTTTAATAATTAGAGGACTATAGCCATTTTAATTAAATTAAATAGGCTAGGGGAATGGGTTGAAATGCAAGTGAGTACTTGATATAGGGATTTATTTAATTCCTTTATAATTAAATACTATAGCCATGTTTGATTTTGATTTGATTTGATTGGTCGAAATTGATTTGAATTGTATGGCTATAATAGATAATATAAATTAGTGATAAAAATCACCTAGGACATTAAATTGATTAAAAGAATTATGCCAAGCAGTAACAGGGTCGTTTGGACATAAATCGAGGGTATGATCACACTTAGGGAAAATAGGGTCTATAGTTGCGACATACCAAATTCAGGTGGTTACAAGTACTTCAAGTCTCAAGCTTCTTGTCAATTTTCAAGCATGTGGATAGCTTGGAAATTAGTGTCTCCTCTTCTTGAATGGAAAGGGAAAGATCTTAGTCATGGCATGAGTTTTTCAACTTCTTCTATTTGGTGGAATAGTTTGATAAATTTGCAAGCACAACATCTTGCAACCAATTCTCAATTGCATAGTGAACTTCTATTCGAAAAGGGCATCATGGAAGTCAGGGACTTATGAGAGTTTACATCCTTCACATGGAAAATGACTTGAAACTCAAGAATGAATTTAAATTGTCCAAAAATCTTATCAATAAAATTCACAGGGTGCAAGATATTGTTCCTTTCAATCTGCAGTTAAAGCTTTCTACTCCCATTTCATGTAACTTTTTGAAAGATTGGAGGTGGTATCCGGGCTATAATATTGATAACTTCCCTCTCAAACTTATCTACCTTAAAATTCTCCCTATAATCCATATCCAGCCGAGACTTAATGTGAAATGGAACTCGATTTGGCCTGAATCCAAATGGTTCAACTTGAGCTATACAATATGGGAATCTAAAGCTGAAGCCAAAGCTCAATTTTTAGCCTAGAAGATCTTCCACTATAAAAATTTTCTGGGAGAACGTCTCACTTTTCTCTCCAATAACTCCATCAAATGCCCTTTTGTCACAAGGCAGAGACTATTAAACATGCTTTTTGGACCTGCAAGCATACTCAACACATCTAGCATACAATCATGAATCATATTCCATACTTATTTGGCAAAAAATTAAAATGGAAATCAGCTCTGTTAGGTGTACACTGCTCACAAAACATAATCTCAAAATCCTTTTGTTAATGCGTCCTTTTATATATTTGGATGGTCAGATGCAAAGCTATCTTTTCTAACACCTTTCCTCCAATGGAAGTGATCATTCATGTGCTTCTCTCTAATATTATTTTGCAGCAAACAACACTTGCTAAAGTGTTCAAGGAGAATCACAGTAACAAGCTAGAGCTCTAGGCACAATTATCAAAAGTGCAGTCCCAGTTGGAAACTAGCTAAAACTTGCAAGGGGTCTCTACTTCATATATTAAATACCATTACAAAATAACATGTTCTTTGTACTCTTGGAGAAAACTAATTTTCTCTCAGAATTTGTAACCTGTAATTGGTTTCTAGTTGACTTTAGTTGTCTTGTTTATGTAATTCACCTATATATACATGATATAATTACATTAAGAAACACTTGTATATCTAGATAATGGTAAGACTTAAGATAACATTAGATTATGGTACATGTCTTAATCTTTTACTTGATGTATAAAAAGTATATGCCATGATAATTCCTTGAGTAAACTTAAGTAATTGGGTGTGAATAAGACCTAGATAGTGAACTAATAATACACCATGTTCACATCAACAAACTTATGTTGACATCTTTTTTAAAAAATGAGAAATAAAATTTGCATAGAAAATCATAGATCATTACTTTATATCATCTTTAAACTCTTTATAGTTTTCTTTCTATAGTTGAGATTAAACTCTTTATAGTTTTCTTTCTATAGTTGAGATTAAATGAAAAATTAAATTTCACATCCTGCTTAGGTTATAAAAAGGAACACAACTTTTATGCCATCATCCAAACTAAATTACATAATTGAAATCTTGTGCGTATTGTAGTGGTTATTTTATAGAACCCACACATATTATGACAGTTCCTTGTGATTTTATTTTCAATGACACATCAATAAATTTGATTAAAATTTTAGTTTTGAAACATGTCATGATGACATCATTTATTTTTGGACAATTTTTATGTATGATATATAGTTTATGACATAGAAGTTGGTACTAATTCAAATGGATTCACTTCATTTCAAGGATTTTAGTTTCATGTTAATAATTTCAATGAATTTTATATTCAACACACATATATTGTTGTAGAGAGTATCATGTTTGATATTTCAGATTCAATGAGTTTTTATTTATAGAATATAAATTTAGATGTAACATTTATCTTCAAGGTTTTGGTTTCAAAAAAAAAAATATTCATAGAGGTCAAATTCAATTTACACTTTGATTTTGACATATCTAATTGTTCATCCTCCTTATTCTCCTTCCTTCTCACCTACAAGTCATCATTATTACCTCCTTGTCTTTAGGTGGCCTTATACATGTGCTTTCATGGTTAAACCAAGTATGGATTACACCTTCAATTCTATATAGTAATATCCTACTCAATCAATATGTGTCTTAGGTTTATGTGCTTACAATCATGATTTCTTGACTATGGTTTTGTGATCCATCTAGCATATTGGTTTTTGTTTATCATCCCCATGAATGAGGGCATCTCATTGGCCTTGTATGCATCTTCTTACATATAGCTTCTTGTTTGGCTATTGCTTGTCACACAAGGTTGTTCACGATATTATTACATAATTGTTGAGCTTATTTTATAATTATGATTATAATGACCATCTTGTGGTTATCATGGCTACATCATAGCCATACACCACTTCTTGTTATGTATAATACTTCATAGCTACCTATATTAGTTTCTTTGTGTAGTCTTATTTACAATAATCCCACTTTTTGTTGTAGACTCCTTTGTAACCATAACAATTTTTATTGTTGACCCTTCACAACCCCTTATATCTCTCTTCTTATTTTTTATAAGTGAGTGTTCACTACAAGAAACACATGTAGAATCATCTACCTTTTTATCATTTGAATGAATGCTTATTATTTAATTTCATGTTGATTGCTTATTACTTTTCACATGTATGATTTATAGTATCTCATATTCAAGTCAAAGTAGGGCTAGAATGTAAAGATGAAAAGTTGATAGTGTGTTTTTATCCTCCATTTTGGATTCACTTTGGCTCCTTTTCCCCAAATGCAATGACTGGCATCAATGACTTATTTCTACATAAATGTTGGCAAATGACTTGAGCATTGATTGAACTTTACTCCATGCATCCCAAAGATTTGAATCTTATATGCATTCTTCCTATACCCTATACTATTTGAATCCACGTGTAGTTCTAAACCTAATTTACAACTATAGCTACAATTTTGACCCTCGAATTTCAAATTGTCTTATAGTCATGGCCACAAGTCAAGCCCTTGCCAATTAGCCACTCTTTGTCAACTTGAATACAAAATTTTCAAATTTGCAAGCTAGGTTATTATTTAAAAGGAAAAACCTTATTTCATTTGAATCATCCAAGATTTATCTAGAGAGTATCCAACAAGACATCACATCATCATTAGAAGACCATAACAAACCTCTACATTATTAAAAAGAAATGAGGCATTTGTATAGTTTCCTAAAATGTCTTAAAACTAGTTAAACAAATGATGAATCAATCAAAAGGTATGACTAAGGTACAGGAAGAGGATCATGTCACCTCTTATACATTGTACAACGAGCTCTACTAATGTCTATTGACATCTTCATTTTTTTTAATTTGTAACAGGCTAGTGCCAGAGATATATTAATAAAAATAAGTCTAAGATAGTACATAACATAAAATATGGCTAGCAGGATGAAGTTGCCAAAGTGGAAGAAGGTTGGATTACAGTTACAGGAAAATCTGTCAAGAGATCCTCGCCTTCCTTTGATATGACGCTCTGATCCCATAAGAAGGGGGTTAAGGGATAAATGGTTTGTTTCCTAGGTTGTATGGCTTCGGCCTTCTCTTGGTGTTGAGCAGCTAGAGCTTTAGTGTTTTTCATTTTTTGTTGCTATTTAAATGTTGGTTTGGTGCTGCTGGTTTTATTTGCTGGTAGTCTGTGCTTGGCGGGTTCTATATTCTCTTGGTCCCCCAGCTGTTTCTTTAAGGGATGTGCTTTATTTTCCTATCTTTTAGTTGTTGTTAAGGGTTACGATTCCCTTCAAAAAACTATTTTTACCTAATAAAAAACATAAACTATTTAATATCTTAGTAGATAATTGTCTTGGGGACAAGTAAAACCTAGCAAAATAAATTGTTTCTACTCCTTTTTACAGTTTTGATCAAAATTCTCTTTAAACAATTCCAAAATTCATAACAAAATGACTAAAATAAAAAAGCAGAAAAGTTGTTTTGAGGCTTGAATTGGAATTAACTAGCCTCTCCTTTGACGTTTTTGAGTTCTTCCTCTCTTGCTTCCCTCGGCCGCATCCGCAGTTCTTTGCAAGTGTGTCGTCGACGTTCCTCGTTGCTCCTATGTAAGTGCCCGCTCTTGTGGAGTTCTCATGGGTGCATACTCTTCACACTAGTCTGAATCCCATGGCTCAATGTCTTGTGGTGGAGGCCCCTGATTGTCAAAGATTGTTAGAAGCCTTGCCTCCATATTCCTTATCCTTTGTTCATCATCATTCTCTTCCACTAAATTTTTTGTTCTGAGGAAATTGCAAACCCAACTTGGACCTTCATTGTGACGAAGCTTGTAAAGCTTCATAAGAAAATCTACCCTACTTCTTATCTCAAGTCTTCTATATCTGAAAGCCGCCTGGTTCTTAATCACCAATATCATATATCTTTTAGGAGGTTGTCCATTGATTATTGTAATATCATAGTCCCTTTGACATGGAATCATAAGGTGGTTGTCTATATACCTCAGGATTCTTGTCATGTCAACAAGAAAATCACCTAAAAACACCTTCCTACAAAGTTTCTTTGCAACCCTTTTACTAATTCCTACATGTAACATCATTGCTAGGAAAACTGCCACAATTTTCGTATTCACTGTGTACTTGTGATCTACTCTGGTAAAATCTTTGCCTAAAATCCCTAATACTATCTTCACCACCATGATATGTGAATCCCTTAGAATTTATTGCATTCTTTAGTCTGTTAAACACTCAAATTCATATATTGTATTGACATCTTCATATTAAAACAATTATGACAAACAATTTTTTTTTTGAAAATAAAGTCATTAGTTCAAATCTAAAATACAAAAGTAAATATAATAAACACTCAAATTCATATATTATATTGACCCATAAGAAAACACTACACATTTTATAACTTGTTGAAAGTTATCTAACATAGGTTTGATTGTTAGATATGATTATCTATATCAACATATTCTTCATCAAATCCTAAAGCTAATTACCCATATTGTCCTTGCGATTTTTTTTGCACTCATTTATAAACAATGTAGTGTTCAATAT
This sequence comes from Thuja plicata, assembly GCA_018584345.1. Classification (NCBI taxonomy): domain Eukaryota; kingdom Viridiplantae; phylum Streptophyta; class Pinopsida; order Cupressales; family Cupressaceae; genus Thuja; species Thuja plicata. The sequence goes on along the minus strand of MU224653.1, from coordinate 348,988 downwards.
TCAAATATATATCTAGACATTTCTTTAACCTAAAAATGAATTGGTAATTTTATTTCTTCAGAGAGAGTTATTGCCCACTATCACACGATCGAGAAAGCAGTGGTGGTGTTGAGGGGAAATTATGTTCATTCCAAAAGGGTTGCTCTACAAAGGCAAAATAAATCAACCTTTAGCTCAAAGCTCCATGAGGCATTCCAAAACCCACATTTTGATAAAACCATTTAGAAGTGATGAGAGGAGAACTATCTTGGACTTCCTTATTATGGAATTCAAAGGCCATTGGTTGCCAAATTCAATGGTGTCGTTCTTTTTGAATGTTGTTATGCCTGGTAAGTAGTAAAATACCAAACTCTCTTCTCTCGATATACATGGTTTAGTTTGATGTGCTAAATGCATGGATTGTCTAACAACGATATTTGTGGTGACTGTGATTTCAATCAGATAATATATTAAATAACCTCTGTATATTCCAAGGTCCAAACTGCATTCTTCCATGAACATTTTTAGAACGGTGTCAAGCACCTAAATTCCATTTATCTGTTTAGTTCTTCCTCACCAGAAGCAAGGTATCCATTCATACCAAATGCCACCAGTTTTTATAGAAAACTGTCAGAAAGTATACTTTTAATTAAATATAAATTAACTTCTAAGAATACATATTCACAATATTACTTTAGTTGTAGATGCAACATCTCTTATATATTCATGATTTACATATTATAAGGGAACATTTAGTGTTAGATTTAATAAAAGTTCTGATTATTCTGGGTAAAAATGGTATGATTCAAAAAAAAAAAAAAAATACAAATTAGCATAATACAATGAGTTTTTATTAGCTTTTTTGCATTTTTACAACATTGTAGAGGCAGATTATAAGAATCAGACCAATGATAAGTGATTGAAAATCTGTCATGGTATGCAAATTTTGATTTTCGTATGGATGTATACAAGTGTGCTATACTGTATAAAAATAATTGCGTCCTTAATAAATAATTATTTGGAAATTAATTTAATGTAGATAATTAAGAGTTACTGAGAAAGTTGTAAAAGAATGCAATGTTGTATAAGCATTTGTACAATATATTATAAAACCTTGAAATATTAGTATTAATAATATATTTATATTCTAATATGTAACAACTTAATTTTGTAAAATTTGTTCATGCAATCAGCTCTTTAACAACATCCCACATAGATTAAGCAGAAACTCAGAGAATCAATTTTATGCATAATGTCATGTTTCATGATGTACAACTCTCAGAAGTTCCTTTGGCCACAAACCCAATTACAACATCCCATACTTGGCATGCTTTGAGAAACCATGTAAATTAATCATACCATCCACCTTTCTAAGCACCCTTCATCTAGATCCACAAAAGTATGGTTCATCATTATGCAGGTGACAAACATTATGAAAGTTGTTGACATCTTATGATCGATTGTTCTTTCCTATAAAATGTGTTCATTTATAAGGTACTTGTTAATGTTTTCATATATTATCACAAGGAATATGCAATCTATAGAAGTCTTTCAAACACTAAGCACATGATATAAATGTGAAATCACAAAGGAGAGATAGTACCCTGAAATCAAACTTCAAGTTCTCCAAGTGACTTCTATGGATGTTGAATTTAGCCCACTTGGAGCTTCTTCCAGTTCTGATTGATCCTAATCAGCATTCACATCTGACTTTGAAATGAAATCGATCTGCACCTATGCCTCCAAGGACTGCTATGAATATGCCTTTGAATGTCTTTAATGTGCTATCAGATTTGCACCTTAGGACTGCTTCAATTCATCCTAATTTGCCCTTCTTGGACTACCCTAATTCGCACCTTGGAGCTGCTCAAATTCGCCCTTCTAGGGCTGCAACAATTCGCCCTAATACTCTTCTCAATATTGTCCAAGTTCACACTTCTAGGGCTACTACAATTCTCCCTTGAATGCTGCACTAATTCTGCCCTAATTCGTCCTTTAGGGCTGCTTAATTCTCCTTGAATTCTGCTCTAATTTGCCCTTGAATAAGAGCTTAAAAGGTTTGTTCCAAAATGTAATTCGCTGCTAGTATTTTCGCTCCTAGATAAGCTAATCCAAAGATCTTGTTGAAGGAAGAAGGCAACGTTATGTTTTTGGTTGCTTATTACCTTCTCCAAGTCGCTCTAATATATGAGCTTATTAAGATAAACTCTTGGCTTCTCAAGTTGGTCAGCTTGGGTCCATAATAATAATATATTCTTTTATATTATTTGCTCCATATTTAATTATTAAAATCAATCCTTAATATAATAAATATAACCTTTTATATTTATTATTATTATCCAACCGATTTTATCATCATTAAATATATCAATAATATATCCAATATATTAATAATTATTATTGTCACTTTGTCCAATGCGTTGATCTTTGCCGTAAAGGCCAAAACATTAACACTCCATGTTGGACATGAGGAAAAGATCAACCTATAGATTTCCCATCTATAGTAGGACTCAAAAACATAACCATAATGGATTCCTTATCCAATAGTGGCATAGATATCACATCTATCATCTTATCAAACATGATGAAAACACATGTATTTCATCAATCCATGATAATATTCCAAATATCAAGTACAAATGATATTCATCAAGTGCTCTGAGTATTGGCCTATATTCATTACGACTATGATGTCTACCACATACTCAACCTTGAGTCTAACAGACTCAATCATGATATTCATCAATAACTTACCGACATCAAGTCCATGATGTCATCAAATCAAATCCATGATATCAAGAACATTGGTTTACCGAATACCAAGTCCATCAAATCCATGATGTCACCATATACTCTCATGTGGATCTATGATCCCCAAGCCTTGAGGACTCAACTGATATCAAATCCATGATATCAACAACATTGGCCGAATATCAAGTCCATGATATTCACTAAATGCTCCAAGTAATGGCTTCCCAACATCAATTCCATGATGTCACCATGTACTCAACCTATGGATCCAAGATCCACGAGTCACAAGGACTCAACTAATATCAAACCCATGATATCAACAACATTGGTTTAATATCAAGTCCGCGATATTCACTAAATGCTCCGAGTAATGGCTTCCTAACATCAAGTCCATGATGTCACCATGTACTCAACCTGTGGATCCACGAGTCATAAGGACTCAACTAATATCAAACCCATGATATCAACAACATTGGTCGAATATGAAGTCCATGATATTCACTAAATGCTCTGAGTAATGGCTTCCCGACATCAAGTCCATGATGTCTCCATGTACTCAACCTGTGGATCCAAGATCCACGAGTCACAAGGACTCAACCGATATCAAACACATGATATCAACATCATTGGCTGAATATCAAATCCATGATATTCACTAAATGCTCTGAGTAATGGCTTCCCGACATCAAGTCCATGATGTCTCCATGTACTCAACCTGTGGATCCAAGATCCACGAGTCACAAGAACTCAATCGATATCAAACCCATGATATCAAGACCTGATCCATAACAAGGATGTTAACCATATAAACATAAGAATAACCATATAAATCTTATCTTATGAAACCATATGACCAGTTTGCTATATATAACCAAGTGCAAACTAAATGTGTTCAGCTATAAATTATGTCAATGTAATCATATGCCAACATATATAAATTCCTGCATGCCAATGCCAACATATTTATGTTCCCGCATATCTAAAGTATTCCAATAGCATATTAATGACATTTAACCACTTATACTAATAGAAAGTAATCAGTCAATAAATAATCAGCTATGCCAAAAACAAATAATCAGTTATGCCCATAACAGATATGCAAAGAAACAACTATGCTAATCACCTGTGAATGTTCCCATACATATGTCCAAGCAAAGTATGTATCCATGCATAATGTATGCTCCTCATATATGACGTATCATAATGTATGTATCCAATAAAATAGTTAATGTTCCTATACATATATACCAAAGTGAAGTGTGTAGTCCTACAAATTCATAATCAACTAATAACAATTAACTAGTTATGTCAAACAACCATGTCAATAGAAGTGATCCCGCACACTCATACAATTGGAATGCAAAAAGTAAAGAAAGGAGCCTATACTGCAAAACCAGGTTTAAGTGAGCCCATAATTAAACTCCTTAAGTCAAGCACTAAGGTGGGTTTCCTTCTATAGAACCACACATGGATAAATTGTTAGTATGCCCATGATTCATATTATTCATGAATGTTTAAATTCATACCAGGTTATGATCTCTGGGGCCTGTGTCACTCAAGATGATCTACTCCCTCTAGAACAATATGGTGAGAAGTTTATACAGATCCTATCTTCTCCCTCTGAAGCTTAGATTTAACTTATAGTGTCCACAAGGTTAGACTCCCTCTTAATGTATGCTTCCAGGTATTTTGTAATTTACCCTAAGAAGGTCAATCGTATAGTTTCAAAATATGCAAGAATGTATTGACACAATTTTACCCATATCTTTCCAGCCAATTATGAGATGGTTTCAGAACATAGGAGCCAATCAATATTAGGCGTAGAAGGACCAATGAATTTGCATAATCAGAATCCTAGATCTTGATGCAAATCAAAACCCTCATAAAATGTAAAGTCAAAATACTATTTGAGCCAAACCCCGGTTGCCATAGTATTTCTTAGTTTTGAAATAGTTAAACTGAATTCCTAAATTTAAAAATGGATCTTTTACTCGACCTAGGCTCTGATACCATGTTAATGTTTTCAGATTATCACAAGGAATATGCAATCTATAGAAGTCTTTCAAACACTAATCACATGCTATAAATATGAAATCACAAAGAAGAAGAGATAGTACCAGGAAATCAGACTTCAAGTTCTCTAAGTGACTTCTATGGATGTTGAATTTAGCCCACTTGGAGCTTCTTCCAATTCTGATTGATCCTAATTAGCATTCAGATCTGACTTTGAAATGAATTCAATCTACTCCTATGCCTCCAAGGATTGCTATGAATCTGCCTTTGAATGTCTTTAATGTGCTATCAGATTCACACCTTAGAACTGCTTCAATTCATCCTAATTTGCCCTTTTTGGACTGCCCTAATTCTCACCTTGGAGCTGCTCAAATTCGCCCTTCTAGGGCTACAACAACTTGCCCTAATAATCTGCTCAAAAAAGGTTTGTTCCAAAATGTAATTTGCTGCTAGTATTTTCGCTCCTAGATAAGCTCATCCAAAGATCTTGCTGAAGGAAGAAGGCAATGATATGTTTTTGGTTGCTTCTTACCTTCTCCAAGGCGCTCTAATATATGAGCTTATTAAGATAAACTCTTGGCCTCCCAAGTTGGCCGACTTGGGTCCATAATAATAATATATTCTTTTATATTATTTGCTCCATATTTAATTATTAAAATCAATCCTTAATAATAAATATAACCTTTTATATTTTTTATTATTATCCAACCGATTTGATCATAATTATATATATCAATAATATATCCAATATATTAATTATTATTTTTGTCACTTTGTCCAATGCATTGATATTTGTCGTAAAGGCCAAAACATCAACAGTACTTAATGTTAAGTCCAAAGTACTATGTAGTGCATGCAATTTTTAAATTTTGTGATGATCTCAAATGTATATAAGAGGTATGCCAAGTTGTTTTCACCTTATAGATGATTTATGATTAATGAAGGCACCTCAGAATAGAGTAGGGTTCAGTTTTAGGCCAAAGATAACCAAGCAAGCTTTCATCTTATATTATAAATGTTGGATGTGAAGCCCGGCCATCACTTCCTATTTCCCTCCATTTGAACAGCTTTTCACATTCTATTCTAACACTTATCTTAAATATGTGGATAATATAATTTAAAAAAATTCATTCATTGCATAGCTGAAGTATTATGTTGTTGTAAGTAAACAAAATATTAATACAAAGTTTTTCTCCGCTTCCTGTCATATTGGTGAACCACAAAAAATCATGTTTTGTCTTGTCCTTTCTTTAATCTTTAATTCTGGTTTCTTAATTTGTTTATCTACTCTTCATTGCTCAGCAATTGGTATTAGAGCTTGGTGAAGAAGCTGATTGGGAATTTGACAAGAGTATTTGGTAAGGATGGAGGAAGAAAAGTTTTAGGGTGGAATTTTGGATTGTGGAATATGCAGATGGAATTGTTGTTTAATTTTTTTGATTAAATGAGACCTCTCATTTGCACTAGAAGAAAAAACCAAGAAGCCAAATTCGAGGGTTGATGAGAGGAGAAATTGGATAAAAAGATGAGAGCAACTATCATCCTCTATCTATTCAACAACATTTTATTTAATGTTTCATCGGCAGCAACATTAAAGGGATTGTGGGATAAACTGTCTGATATGTATGAAATGGCTTCGGCTTCAAACAAAGTCTTCTTGATGAAGTCATATAATTTTGAAAATTAAGAAGGCAATATGTCGACTCATATCAATAAATTCAATACCTTAATTAGCCAATTGATTTCCGTAAGCATAAATTTGTATGATGAAATCAAAGCTATTTTATTGTTGTCCTCTCAACCAAATACTTGGGAAGGAGTAGCAATGTCAATCACCAATTCGGTCTCCGGCAAGAACAAATTGAAATTTGATGATGTTGCAGGCACTCTTAGACATGAGCAGAAAAAAATGAGGAACCTCATTGGGTGATTCCTTGAGTTTTGGCAATAGAGGGAGGCATCAAGATAGAGGAAACACAAACAATAAGAGGAGGTCAAAATATGCAAAGAGATCCAAGTATAGCGGAAGAAATGGAGGTTGCTTATTTTGTGGAAAAGGAGGGCACACCAAGAAGAATTTATGGTCATACAAGAAAGCACGAAATCAATTTGAGGATAGCAAAGTTAACAAACATATGAACAGGATGAAGGTGGTCTAATCTTGTCAACAAACAAAACAACAACAGATTCATGGGTGTTGGACACTGTTGCCTCCTTTCATGCAACTTTATGCCGAAAATCTTTCAAAGACTATCAAGAAGGCAAACTTGGTAGAGTTTATCATAGTGACAATGAACCATGTGATATAGTTGGCAAAGGTGACACAATGATGTGATTAAAGAATGGAATTAAATGGCTATTGTGGGACGTCCAACATGTTCCTAGACTCAAAAAGAGTATTTTTTTATGGACGACTTGATGCTCAAGGATGTAGCATCATCTTCTCTTCAAACTCTTGGAAGGTGACCAAAGGAGCCTAGGTGGTTGCAAGATGCAGTAAATTGGGCACTTTATATATGCTAGAGTCGTGCTGAAGTGGGAGTTGTGATGGTTGTTGTGGACAATGAGATGGATCTTTGCCACAAGAGGATTGGACATATGAGAAAGAAGGGGCTTGAATTCTCGCTCAAACAGGATCAACTTCTAGGTTTGAAATTTGTTGACTTGGAGTTGTGTGAACATTGTCTTTATGGCAAACAAAGGCGAATCAAGTTTTGGAGACCAATCATGACAAGAAGACAAAACCTTTGGAGCTTGTGCACTTAACTTGTTTGGCCCTATGGAGGTAACCTCCATTAGAGAAGCTAATTATTGTCACTTTTCTTGATGTTTGTACTCGAACGGTATAGGCTTATGAGGTAAATAGAAATCAGAAGCCTTTAGCAAATTTAAAATTTTCAAACCTATTGTTGAGAATCAAACTGTGAACAAAATCAAATGCTTGAAAACAAATAATCAGGGAGAGTTTTGATTAAGTAAAAACAGGTTTTGAAAGGACCCAAAACCTTTTACAAAGAACCACCGAAGGATAGAACACGAGGAGGCAACGAAACAACTATGAAACAACACCAAACACAACAAAGGGAACATGCAAGCTTTCCCACAAGAGAGAAACCAAGACCAAACTATCGATCTCTAGACAAAGGGCATTTAAAATAATCATTTAAGCCCACCCTTATGAGACCGTAAAATCATATCAAAAGAAGGCAAAGGGGAATTAAATTTATTTCCTTTTACTATTGTCCAACCTTCCTCCACCTTCAAAGAAAAAGTAGAAGAACCCACGACCTGAGAAGCAAGGCTGGCCCCCCCAACAACCCCAGCTGGGACAGGGACAATAACAATCCCCAAAACCCCCTGGAGAAACCAGAGCATCAGAAACAGCACCAGCAACTCCAGGCAGGACAACTTCCTCCACCATCAAAGCATCATTCTGCCCCGACAAAGAATTAGTAGAAGAGCCCACGACTTGAGAACTAGGGCAAGCCCCCCCCCCCCCCCCCCCCCCCCCAACAACCCCAGTTGGGACAGGGACAAAAACAATCCCCAAAACCCTCCTTGGAGAAACCAACACATCAGAACAAACAACACCAGCAGCACCAGGAGGGACAGCTGAAACAGAGACAACATCATTCCGGTCAGGGACAACATCAACCGCACCCGGAAGGACAGCATCAACTGTCATAACCAAGCCATCTTCTGAGATATCAGCTCTAGAGTCACCATTAATGTTATTACCCTGAGGAGGGCAAGTACCCCCATCCCTAGAAATCTTTTCAACAGTGTAATGGTGGCCAACAACACCCACCCACCAAGAAGGAGATTTCTTTGGTTTTACCCTGTCTAATAAACATCGGGCAGCAATATGGCCAGTCTGATAGCACTTTCTACATCTGAACGGAATTCCCTCATAATCCAGCGTCTGGATCCAAGATCCCCAAGGAGACACCAAAGAAATCTTCTCAAGAAGACCCTTAGAAATATCAACCTCCACTAGGATACGAGCAAACGTCGGGTGAAAAATGTTTGAGGAGACCGCATCAACCATTTGAAAATCTCCAATAGCCTCTCCCACAGATTCCAAGATAGAATCCATCCAAAGATGCAAGGGAAGATTCAGAAGCCTCACCCATAAGGGCATTTTGTTAAAAGATTCGGTAAGAGGATCAAAATCTTGATGCCAAGGTTTTGCCATCAGGGGAAAACGCTCCTCCCAAGTAAAACAGCTATCACACAGAATATTATTCCTATCTTCAGCTCTATCAAATTTCAGTATAAAAAACCCCTAGCCACAGGGAATATCTCAAGAGTAGCAGATAAAATAGGCTCCCAGTGTTTGTAAATCCATGCATGTAGGTTCGCTAGTGAAGGCCAAAAACCCCTAAATCTAAAAATAACAACATTAGTGGAAAAAGATCCAACAAGCTCAAAGATCTCATCCTATCCAGACTCACCACTATAGGAGCACTCACAAACAAGCGAAACATATCCTGAACGAAGTCCCCTTTTCCCAGACGAAGGAAGAGCAGAAGCCAAAGCAATGTCTGCTTCCAGAGCAGCCACGCCTGCAAAAGACAATAGAGACCCAGGCCCTCCCCCACCTCTGGAGCCAGAACAAGCCGATCCTGGCTTTAGTGCACCAGTAGCGCTTGCAGGAACCTTCACTCCCGTCGGGTAGGAGGCATCAGCGGAGGGCGGCATATCAAAAAACCCATGAGCGGAGTTCAAATATCCCTTTGGGCGGGAAGCGGCAGCGGCAGGAGGCATTAGCGGCATCAATTAGCTTGTTCTATTTTATTTTGATGGTTTTTGTGCAGATAATGACATCTAACACATTAAAATATAAGTTACTAGATACCTCCATATAGGCTCAGATCCTGATTCTGGTGCGACGTCGGTACTAATTCTTCCCATATTCTGCCTAGATTCCAACCGGGCATTCAGATTCCCTGTGGATTCTGCAGAGTTTTTCTCATTGGATTTTGATGGTTTTTGTGCAGATAAGGACATCTAACATTAAATTATAAGTTACTGGATCCCTACACATAGGCTTGGATCTTGATATTGGTGTGATGCCAGTATTGATTCTTCCCAGATTCTGCCCAGATTTCAGGCAGAATCCGGGAATGGCTATACAGGGATCAGGTTGCACTGCTGGCTAAAATTTTTAATTAATTAAAATTGAAAATAATTGTATTTTTATCTTTCTATTTTTTAAAATTAATCAATAGTTCTAACCTTCCATAAACAAAAGTGTTAAAAATAAAAAATCATTTTTAAAATTTTTTAATTAATTCAAAATTTTGATTAATGGTGCATCTTGATCCCTACATAGACGTTGCCTAGACTGCGAAGGAATCCACGGGCACCCAAGGCTGTGGGCGCCCAAAAACGGGCCCCACATGTCATTTTTATTTATTTTTTAAATCTAAAAAACATCTAAAACCCTAATTTCAACAATAAAGCATGCATTTCGTCCTTTGATGATCATTCATTCATCTCTCAAGCATTTTCACCATTTTTGCTTTGTTCTACAACTGCAGCATTTTTCTTCGAAGGTGAACGCTATGGATGACTAGGTTGATTCCTAAGATGATAATGAAGATGAAATTGGATATTATATATGAAATGTGGCTTCTAATTTAAATGTTTTTTTATAATTAAGGGGTCGAAGCCGAGAGTTTTGTATTAAATATAAGTTAAAATATGCTACATATAGTTCGAAGTATCAACCCTGAAAGAAGTAAGCTAAAGATAGGAAACCCTTATGAAAACCAAAATGGAGCACTATTTAGCTCTTGTCAGCTGCTAAGAAGAGTCTAATGAGAAAAAACTAATTATGCAAAAGAAACATTCCAAAAAGGAAAACCTAAACTAGACTTTATAAGACCATATTTGCAAATGAACCATAATTTAGAAACTATGGTATTATCTCTTTGCCTCAGTCTGATGGAGAAGAAGAGCCTGCAGTGTCTTCCTTTGTTGAAGAAACACTTGCAACCTCTTGGTCATCTTCTTGCTCATCCTCTACATATTCTTCATCATCTGCCTCTGCCTCATCTTCTTCATTTGTCACTTCTTCTGCCTCTGCATCCTCACCTTCATCTTTCTCTTCATCTTCTTCTACTCCATCGTCTTCTTCCACATCTTCAACTTCTTGTTCATCTTCCCCTTCTGAGGATTCCTCACTACCCAGTCCGTCTAGCTTTTGATTGTATTTGTATTGGTAAAGCCATTCTTCATCCTCATCCAAATCATCTCAAAATGGAGCCTCTAAGCCATCCTACAGACCCATAAACATAAAGGCAACTCCTCTCTGCATCACACTTCTTCTAAGGTCTTGGTATTCCCATTCCCGCCCCCAAAAAACAAAGAACCTTCTTGGAGGACCACCATACATATTCCTCCCCAATAAATTCCCAAATCCTAGAAAAGGACCCCCGCCCTCATCACAATTGCATGTTCAAACGGGAAAGGAATAGTCAAATCTTCATCAATGTTGATGATGGCCTTAAACCCACCAAGTACTTTTCTTCAAACAATCTGATGCAAATCTCTTCTACAATTATTTTTTGCACCCCTGCAACAAGGATGCAAGCCAAGAAACCAGTGCAGATATTTGAGTTCACTCTATGACTATGACTAGTAAAGAGAAAATTGAAACCCAAGACCTTTTTCATGGCATGCATAACCAGACGATGCTCATATTCAGAAACTTCTTTCAGCCTTAGCTATGAAATTGGAGTGTCAAAGGTCGTCTATCAGTTAATGGAATTGAGTTTAATGAGAGTGTTCATGTCGGTCGTCGTTGCCTACATCCGCTTCCCACCTACCTACAAAAAAAATCAGAATAGTAACAAAGAACGAATCTCAAGGTTTTCTGAAACAAGTGAAACAAGTTCGGAGACTTGTATTTCTTTCAAAACACTCCACCATTTGTAATTTCAAGAATGATGAACATATGAAAATGCTTCGTTGTCTATCTACTAGTAAAGTGTCCTTCATTTGTATTGGCCAGCGGTGTTTTCATTAAGAGTGCTTGATGCCTTTTGCTGGACCTCATTTCTCACTCGTCATGGTTCCTTGAAGTCGATGTTTCCCAGCCCAATGAGTGGCAATTGCTAAAATTAGCAAGAGTTTCTTCTTTAGCCCGAACAACTCTTGCTAAATTGGAGATGCAAGTAGGTGAAATGTACCATTGAGGCCAAATCTAGCCCTCACACCAACTTGTTTTATCTTGTTAGTCATTAATCTTCTACCTTGTCACTCAGAATGAAGTTTGGCGGTGTCGTAATCCAATATAAACTTTATTTCTATCATCGAGTCATATCCCCAATAGATCTTTTATTAATGGCTATTACACCTGATTGAATATGGGTAGCTCTCATCTCATAGACTTTCCCGCCAATTGGGTATTTAATATCCAATTTTCATCTTATATTTCACAGTAGTAAATTTTTTTTTATAACATCCCTGCATTATATTATTGGATTGCTAGTGCCATACAGAGTCAGCTTAGATTATAAAATTATCTTATGCTGAAAATATTTTCTTAATAGAGGCTCCTTCTGCTCCCTGTTTGGCAAGTTCATCTGCCATGTAGTTACCTTCTCTATAAATATGGTTAACCGTAACCTGCTCGAATCTACTGATTAAATTTAAGATTGCCTCAAGTAAAGACTGGAGCTTCCAGTTTGGTGTTGACTTGGATCTAACAACATTCACCCCAATTGTGGAATCACCTTCTATTTCTATCTTAGCCAAATCCAATTCTAAACAATAGGGATAATCCTGTTAGAAGAGCTTTGAATTCTGCCACATTATTTGTGTCATTTTCCAAGGATTTTGACAATCTAGCTATGGTATTTCCCTAGCAAGAATGTATCACACATCTGGCACACGAAGGTCCAAGATTCCCTTTGGAAGCCCCATCGAAGTTTAGTTTATGTCAACCAAGGGCGGGTGGTGTCCAAAAGAAATTTTCTCTATTCCTTACACTAGCTTGGCCACCTTTGCCTAAAACTTGGGGAGCTTTGAGTCCAAACCAATTCTTCAGCATACTATCATCCTAGCTAGTATAAAACTTTGGTGAAGAACTCTGAGCATGAATTCACGAGTTCATTGTTTTTTATTAATGGTAAAAGCAGGTTTTGAAGGGGCCCCAAAACCCTATACATATAGGAACTTAAGATAGAACAACAAGAGCTCCCAAAACAAGACAGATCAGCCAAAGCCTAAGAGAATCACACACACCAAGAACACAGATAAAACCTACCAAAAATGCTACAAAAGGTGAAACATTAGGGATTAGTAGCAAGAAGAAGGAACCCAATCATCTCGTGATCCCCTTCTTATGGGACCGAAGGGTCATGTCAAATGATGAAGAAGACCTCTTAAATTTTTTACCTTTAACTATGACCCAACCATCTTCAACTCTAGCAGCATCATTCTGCCAACACAAAGAGTCCAAAGCTGAAGAGCCAACAACCAACACTGGAGAAGCAACCAATGACATATCCAGCATCGAGCTAACATTACCCCCAACCAAAGAGCAATTTGTAAGAGGAGCTTCCGAATCAGAAGAAGCATGAGCCAAGACTCCAGCAGGACAAGTTGAGCCAGCACCCCCGGTCCTAACAACAACATCATCCACCAGAGAATGATCTGGTTCTACCCCAGCAGACCCAGTCCCACCAGCAGTCCCACTAGAAACAACATGCGAAAGAAGAGCAAAGGTGTCACCAGCAGACACCGCTTCAAAACCAACATCCACCAATGACCCTGCAGGGGCAGCTGTGGGAGGAAAAAAATCATCCTTCTTCCCAGACTGAGAAGAAATTTTTATTAAATGTGTAATGTTTTGTGGAAGCCCCCTTCCACCAAGAGGGAGAAGATTTCTTTTTCTTGTGTTTCATGTCACATTGGGAGGAAATGTGGCCAGTCTTAAAGCACTTTTGACATCTGAAGGGGATACCCACACAGTCAATTGGTTGGATCCAAGATCCTAATGTTGATTCAATTTTGATATCAACTGAAAGATCCATCGAGATGTCAAGATCAACTAAAATACAGGCAACAGTGGAATGAAAAATGTTGTAGGAATCATGGTCCAACATGAGAAAATCCCCCAAAACCTCACCCACTTCCTCAAGGATGGAGTCATGCCAAAGATGAAGAGGAAGATTAGGGAGTCTAACCCATATAGGGATCTTAGAGAAGGTTTCAGAAGAAGGATTAAAATCAGGGTGTCAGGGCTTTACCATAAGCATAAATTTATCTTCCTCCTCACGAGTTCATTGTTTCTACTATAACTACTTCTATTTTGTTTAGTAGCGATGCTTTATCCATAATTTTTCCTTGACATAATCTCCTATTTCTTTCTTTCCATAGTTCCCAAATCAATATTGAAGGCGATATGATCCAAAGGTTTCCACACAGACTCTCCTTGAATGAGATGGGCCAAGATTTAAATAAAGATAAAATGTCATTTGGTAATGCTGATAGCCATCCAAGTTTTGCACACATCCACTGCCAGCATTCTAATGAAAAGGGGCATGTGAGTAAGAGGTGGTTTACATCCTCCTGATTATTGTGGCATAAAGAGAAAATAGATGGGCTCTGATATCCATACTTTTTGAACCAATTTGTTGCCAAGCTTCTTCCCTGCAACACTTCCCATGAGAAAATACTCGCCTTTGGAAAACATACTTTGTTCCAACATAATTGGATACGCAATTGTGTTTTGATTTGATTATGTTGCCGTGAAACTATCTTGTAATATTCCTTCACACTATATTCACATGATTTGGCTTCATTCCAAATGTTATCCTCCCTTCCCTGTTTGAGTAGGAAAAACATGTCCTTCAAGATCAGTCTGAGATTATCAATATCCCCTTGAGGTAAATCGAGATCCTCAAATTGCTTCCACTGTCATTTACCCTCTGGGTTGGGCACATGGGCTATAATATAATCTTTGACATAAATCCCCCACTTTTCTAAACAAATGTTGCTGATTCTTTCTGACTTCAACAATTTTCTAATGATAGGGTAGCCTCCCCACGAGTCATTCCAAAATAGAGCTTTGCAACCATCCTTTATATTCCAAGTGGTATGATCTAGTATTATCCTGCTAGACTTGGATATAAAGTTCCATATCTGGGATCCCCTAGGGAATTCCTTGACTCTTAAAGCCTCGCCTTCATTAAGGCTCGAAAGATATTTCCGTCTTAAAATCTTTAACCATTTGAGGTGTTGCTCATTATGGATTTTCCAAAACAATTTTGCCCCTAAGGCCTAATTTTGATGTAATTGGTTCTTAATGCCCGTCCCTCCATATCCAACTAGTTTGCATATTTTATCCCAAGCTACTAAAACAAATTTATTTTTTGTGTCCGTTCCTTGCCAAAATAATTTCCTCAGTTTCTTCACTAGGTCAAAGTAGATGCTTGTTGATAGTGAGATACAAGACATAAGATAAATCAAAATGGCTGCAAAAGTGGCTTTTAACATAATGATCCTCCAAACCCAAGAGAGTCATTTGGATTTCCAAGACTCCGTCGTCCTATCTAGTTTCTCTCCAATAGGTTTCCATGCTATTGTGTATCTCAATGATTTATCAACTGGAACCCCTAAGTATGTATAAGGGAGCTTGCCTTCCTCGAATCCAAGAATGTTAAGGATTTGTTGTTGTGTCTATTTTTTGACAAAGAAAAAGAATAACTATGATTTCTCTTTATTAGCCACTTGTCCTGAGGCCTTGGCGTATTTAGAAAGTAACCTTTTCAGCTGGATGGCTTCACCTTTAGTGCCTTTCCCAAAGAGCATTGTATCATCAGCAAATTGTTGATGTGTCACAATTCTTACTGAAGAAGTGATTTCCATAGCTTTGAGTATGCCTTGATTTTGGAGGCTGCCAAGCTTCAGCCATCATAATCAAAAGGAAATGAGATAATGGGTCTCCTTGTCGAATCTCTCTTGAACTTTCAAAATAACCATGAGGTGTGCGATTGATGAGGATTGAAAACATAGGTGTTGAGATGCAACGGAAAATCAGATTATCCATGCCTTGGAGAAGCCAAAATTATTCATGCATTTAGCTAAAAATCTCCAATCCACCTTGTCATATGCCTTCTTGATGTCTACTTTTATAAGCATGCTTGGTTGCTTATTTTTTTGAATTGAATGGATAGCTTCTTGGGCGATGATCACTTCATCAAATATGGATCTGCTAGGAACAAATCCAGTCTGCTCTTCGCCAATTATTTTCCCCAAAATCTTTTTCAGCCTATTGGCTAATGTTTTTGTGAGTAGCTTGTAGATGGTGTTGCAAACAGAATTAGTCTGAATTCATCCAAGCAAGTTTCTTTATCCTTCTTAGGAATGAGGACTATGAATGTATTATTAATTTCTTTGAGGAATTTTCCTAAAGATCAATCTTCTTTTAATGCTTCTGTCAATTCTGAACCCAGAGTAGACCAACACTGTTGAAAGAAACTTGGTTGAAATTCATCCAGTCCTAGGACTTTGTCGGGAAACATTTGACATAATGCTTTGTGTATTTCCTCCTTTGAGAATTTGGACTTTAACCTCTAATTATCCTCATGTGTAATCAACCTTGGAATTTCCTCCAATGTATCCCCCTGTGATTGGAGATGTGAACCTTCGTAGTTGTTTAGCAACTTAATATAGTAGGTAACTATTTATGTTTGAATCTCCTTTTGGTCTTCTAATGTTTGTCACCCTTCAGTGTTGATTTTGTAAATTTTGTTGATGTTTCTCCTTTGTTTAGTACTATTATGAAAGAATTTAGTATTCTTATCCCCTTCATCCAGCCAAAATATCTCTGTAGTCTCTGAGAAGTTATGTTTCCTTGCTGAACAACTCCGCATTCATCCCTTGTTGAATGACATTCTCATTAAGTTCTTTGATGCTTTGTTCAATATCAGTTTTTGTAGTGAAAATATTCTTGAAATGGTTTCGATTCCATTCAATAAGGTTATATTTGATGTTCTTCAATTTAGACATGAAGCAAAAGAGTTTTGATCCTTCTGCATAACTCTCTTTCCACCATTGATCAATCAGTTTGGTGAAGTCCTTAATCTTTCATCCACATATTTTCAAATTTGAAAGGGCACATCAATGGTTTGTCTTTTCCCGATATATCTAGCTGGATAGGATAATGGTTTGAACCCGATGTGGGTGAAATTGAAGCTTTGAAGTCAAATGGGAAAGTTGTCATGTCTCCTTTGAAAAAGAACCTATCTAATTTCTCTGCAATGTTGTTCTAGGTGAAAGTCCCATTATTCGATTCAATTTCTAAGAGATTTTCTTTAGAAACCCAATTGTTGAAGTCAATTTGGGGCTAGGATTCCCTCTGAGTTCCCCCACATTTTTCTTAAAGTTGAACAACAGCGTTAAAGTCTCCCCTGATAATGAAGTTCTTATTTGTCCATACTCTCAGTCTGCTGCTAATTTCTTCCCAAACTTCCTACTTCTTATTAAGAATTGGCCATATACATTTAGGATAGAAAACTCTAGATTGGAGCTTAAACTTTTGATATCACCCCCCATCCAATTGGGGGTTCCCACCAACTTTGAGAAGTCCACTCTTCTTGGGTTCCACAGTATAACAATCCCACCAGAGGAGCCAACTACCTCTTCAAACTTCACTAACCAGCAACCTAACCCCTTTGACAATCTCTCCATTTTCTCTGTGTTTATTTTTGTTTCCTATAACATCACTATATCTGCCTTAATTGAGAAAATGCAACGTTTGACCAAACGTTGTTTGTTAGGGCCGTTTAGATCCCTAACATTCCAAGATATGATCTTCATTGCAACTTGGGAAGGAACTTCCCCTTCCCTACTTGCATATATGTTGTGCTTTTTGTTTGATTGGATTCTTCCCCATCTTCTGATCTTAGAACTAACAATGATTTTCAGCCTTTCCCTTGTTTCTTTTTTTCCCACAATCTGGAGAGATTTTATTTGAGGTTGATCTTTGTATCCCAAGGTTGACATTGGACACCTAGGGTAGAATGGGAGAAAGGGGATCTTTGTCTAGGCTCTTCTCTTTATGGTTAGAAGTAGTCATACCTTGATCATGTAAATCTGAAAATATCATACCCTCTAGTTCCTCAATTCTTTCGTCTTCCTCCAAATAATCTGAATCTAGGAGTCTTTCAACAAAGGTTAAAGGGGGGTGATCCATCAATGTTGTCCTCTCTTGAGATGGTGGAATTTTCTAATATTCCAAATAGTTCATAAATTGCCAGTAACCTAGGTGAGATGGTTGGGCTTTGGTCTTTTTCCTATGTGGTTTCCTAATGTTTATTCTCCTTACCTGCCCCATTTTTCTTCTTTTTCCTTGTTTTTTGTTTGAGTGGAGAAATTCCACCTTTGATTCTGACCTCTGATGAATCTTTGTTCGTTGAACCTCCTCCTGTTATAACCTTTAACCCTTGTGTTAAATAACCTTTAGTGGGGACCAAGTGTGATCTATCATCCAATTCTTTTTCTAACAACCTTGTTGATTTCCTGCATCCATTGCCAATACTTCTTGGAGGTTGGGTAAGAGATCATTTTTCCCTAAACTTCCCTGACCTTCCACTGTGTTCACTACGGGGTGTAGATTCAAGCTAGTCCCTTCCCACTATCAGAACATCCCGATTTAACTTTCCCTCCTTCCTATCCTTGGCTAACTTCCGCATATCACTGAGTTTGGTAGGTCTCAGATCCGAAGTGGCCTCTATTCCCTTCAAGACTAATTCGTTAAATTTTCCATGTGAAGGAATCTCCAGAGTGTGGTTGTTGGCTACCTCTGTTAATCGGACAGAAGTAGCAATCCTACACGTCTCCATATCACTTTGTGTATGTGTAATATTTGTATTAAATGTGTTTCCACAATCAGTTCTGATGTGAAAGTCCATTGTTTGGTTTGAGGCTTCCCCCACCCTTGGATCCTCTGCAAGAACTTGGTCTGTAATCTCTATGATAATTTTTTCTTGTACTTCCCTCAATCATTGTTGTAAAAGCCTTTTGACCTGCCTATGATTGAATCTGGAAGGGAGATTCTCTAAGAACTTTTGGTTCCCATTGAGAGAGACTCGAGATATGTCAATTTGAAATGGAGTGGAACTAGTGCAATTATCAGCCCCTAGCAGATCCTTATTACTAAGAATAAGTCTAATCTTATGAAAGTGTACCTTTAGATCCCTAGACTTGGTTGTCAAGGTCCCATCTTTCACTAGATTCGGGATTAAGCAAGAATAGACCCTATGTTCCATTGTTGTCAATCCAGACTTCACACATTGAGCTTCCCTACCTCATTCCAACATACCTTGATTACACAAGGAGTATCTTTCAGCTGATTGTTGAGGAAATGTTATAGGCAGTAGTCTTTGATTCTCATTATAGAAGTGTTTCAATCTCCTGTAAAAGATCCAAAGCATTAAAGTAATCTCCTCTAAAAAGTTGTCTGCTTTTTTATCCTTGCTAACTGCATTCGATGTTGTTTGTATATCTATTTCTGGAAAAAGAAGGGGAGTTTGCAATTGCTTCCCTATAACCTCCTTCTCATAAACCTCTGAATTGTTTCCCAAGTTGAACCAACAGGGGTCCCCATCTATATCCATGATCCCACTGTCCAGGTTGATGGACCCAAATGAATCCCCCAAATGTGATTCAGATTCCGAATGTAGGTGGGTGTATGTGACCCTTTGAACGCAGATCCCAAATTTGGAAATTATTTTAATGGATCTTGGTAGTTCCTTTTCTATATTCATTAGGAGACAAAGCTTAGGACTTGCGTGCCTCTCAGAAAGGGTATGATTTAGGCATATCCCCAATTTGTTTCCAAAAATTTCTAGGATGTCTGGCTCCTTGTACTCTATAGGTAGATTTTCAAGTGATGCCCACATTGGTATATAAATTTGATTGAGTGATTTTTGCTATTAAAATTAGGGATCCATTGTTTCATATGCAACCCTTTGTTATGAAACCAACCTTTGTGTTTGAAGATTTTATCTCTACTTTCTTTGGTTTTGAAAGTAACTAAGAAAAACCCTAGAGCTACATCTATACATTCTATGTGAGATATATAATTCCAGTTCGAAGAGCC
The DNA here is from genome assembly GCA_018584345.1 of Thuja plicata. Lineage (NCBI taxonomy): Eukaryota > Viridiplantae > Streptophyta > Pinopsida > Cupressales > Cupressaceae > Thuja > Thuja plicata. Next base: position 329,127 of record MU224653.1, on the reverse strand, counting down.
CATTTGTTGAAATCTAAAAAAGGCATATTGGTTTCCCAGAACCTACAAATTATGGCTTGTTGTTGAAGTAGACGCCTTTTCCCGTCTAATGTGCCCTCTGAGAGAGTGATGGACAAATCTGGGTTAGTTGAAGTTTATTTCTACAGATCTTGATTCGGCGAGCTGCCCTGTTCCTTTCCATTTTCTGCATTGTTGAGTCTGCCTGTAAGAGAAGTGGTCTCTATAAAGTTTGGATTTTCCCCAAGAGGCACATGCTTTTGCCTTGTGATCGTGTCCCTTTTCTGCCATTTGAATGTAACTCTTAAGTCTCTGTTGCAATCCAAGAAATCCCCCCAACTTGAGTTTTTTAAACACTGGCTGTGATTCCCTTGTATAATACTTTGCCTTTGCTTGTGTATATCCCAATGCATTCTCGTCCACACTTTCTTTGGCGGAGGAGGATTGAAAGGCCTACCCGCCTTCGTAGTCGGAAGGATAGGAATGAAGTTAGGGTTAATGCCCATATTCAGCTGAAATCTCAATCCTTTGTTTACCCTGGACTGCAAGTCTTCCCGCCCCATGATTTTTCGTTTGAATGTTTGCCTTTGAGTTCTCTGGTAGGTTGGATACAAAGAATCCCTATCATCAATAGCCCCCCAACGCCCCCCTGCGTCATTTTTTCTCCTGTCAAAGTCATTCAAGCCCTGTCTGTTGTGAGGTTGTTGGGGCTGAATGCTTATCAATTTATCCCATCCTCCACAAACTAAGTTTTGCCTTCTATGGTCAAAAGAATTTGCGCTCCCTCCCTGCCAAGAATCACCCGTCCAGCCGCCTCGATCGAAACTCTGCCAACGTCAGTCTCCATGGAAGTTTGAACTTCCTCCCCGCCTACGGCCGAGCGCCATAGATAAATTTCCATTTGCTTGGATGTTGCAGTAAGGGGCATGAAAGATATTCTTGTTTACGAATTTGTGCCAAACACGAGTCTTGACAGGCATTTGTTTGGTAACTGAATTGAATCAAATCCAATTTGAATTTGAATTTTAAGCTGCAATATTATAACCTGTCAGATAGTCTTATACTCTCTGAATAAACAGGGAACAATGGAAAATGTCTCAGCTGCACAGAACGTTTCGAAATAATAACAGGAATTGCACGGGGTCTCACATATTTGCATGAAGAATCTCATGGTCAGATTGTACACAGACATCAAAACTTCCAACTAAATTTTTATTGTGTAATAACATTTTGAGATTTTTGCAAAGTATGAATATGATATATGAGGTATTTTATTTATAATTTTACTGGCAGTCACGCTTCTAACTTCTATTAATCATTACATGTTTGAAGTTTTGAACCAATGATGAATGAACATTGAACATGTTACATGTCTGAATCTATGAATACACACACACACACACACACACACACACACGCGTAGTACCAAAACCCACCCAAATTATTGTTTTGCTGAATACGGGAATCCGAATCCGAACCCAAATCTGAATGAGAGCTAGGATTGGCAACTTAGATTAAAATTGTTCCATTCACTCCTCAAGAAAATGGTGCAGATAAGAGGTTGAATCAAATGATTTTAGAGAGAGCTTGGAGTATGCTCTCTAATGTAAGTAAGAGCAAGGAATTTTGGGTGAAGGTGGCTGATATAATAGTGTATTTGATCAATTGAGGCCCTTCATCTCATTTGGATTTTGACATTCTGAAAGATAAATGGCTGGGGAGAAGAATTTCCTACAATCACCTACAGGTTTATGGCTGTGAAGTGTTTGCTCATGCTCCCAAAGAGGAGAACAAAATTGGATCCCAAATCAAAACGGTGCATCTTCATTGGCTATGGTGAGGAGAAGTATGGTTTCCAATTGTGGGATCCGGTTGCCAAACAGGTAGTTCGTAGCAATGATGTCATATTTAATGAAAAAGTGTTCCCAAGTTTGCAAGGACGGAGGAGGCAAACAAAAGAATATATACCTTTACCAGACCTTACAAATAATACATCTTCACAGCCATACGAACCTGGAGGCGATTTGCAGTCATCTGTGCAAGGCATAGTTGGAGCTACAAATCAAGTGGGAGCCACACAAGTCATTTCCCTACCCCCTGTGGCTGAAGTTATGGGAGAACTCCATCCCACGCACCCTCCCCATTCTTTGTTGCAGCTAAGGAAAGACTAGCATTCAATAGAGGAACAGTCATTACGCTCTTCCCCACAGTCTGAGCAAACCAATTCCTTCATACCACATTACCACTCCTCGTTCCAAGGAGTGACAGACCCACTCCAAACAATGGAACATGCTACTGCTCCCTTGCGGCTCACTCAAGCATCTATAGACAATGATATGTGTGAGGTTAATTCCATGCGATACCCATTTGATGTGATTCCCATTTGTGCAACTCATTATGGATGAAACTCCTTCCACGCGGGCAAGCTCCTTCCACACAGGCCTTGCAAAGACAAACATTGTCGTCCTCCACTCCAATTCTGATGCCACTGGCCATATTTCAAATCTACAGCCTCAGTAGAATACTACACAGTCTGGTCTTGAAAGTAATTCCCAGTGTGAGTAAGGAGCAGATTAATGAGCAATCTCAGTCAAACTCAACAGCAAGTGCTGAAGTAGATATTATGGTATTTGAAAGGCACTTCAGATTATGTCTTGTGTTTTGGTGGGAAAATGCACAACTGCAAAGTTTTATTGATTCTGATATGGCCGGTGACTTGGATAAACAAAGATAAACTACAGGCTATGTCTTTACATTTGTCGGGGCAGTGATCAGTTGGGTCTCTAGATTGCAACAAGTGGTTGCACTCTCCACTATCGAAGCTGAATAGTAATACATTACTCTCACTGAAGGAGCGAAGGAGATGACATGGTTGCAGCGATTATTGGGTGAATTGGGATGCAAACAACATGTTTTCAATCTGTTTTGTGATAGCAGCAGCACCATTCACTTGGCTAAGAATGTGGTATTTCACAATCGAACCAAAATATTGAGCTGTGGTATCACTTCATCCAGAATGTGCTTGAAGAGGGCAAGTTGCAAGATGAAAAGATCGACGCCAAGGTGAATCCAGCTGATGCGTTGACAAAGATTGTTTCGAGAGAAAAGCTCGAATTTTGCAGGTCTGCTCTCGATATTGTCAAGATGTGACAATAAAACTGAAGTGGGGGAACATCTCTGAAGTTTTGCAGCAGTGGTTGGGCTTCAAGTGGGAGATTGTTGGATATGAAGCCCAACAGTCACTTGCTTTTTCCCTCCATTTGAACAGCCTTTTCATATTCTATTCAAAGGCTTATCTTATATATATGGATAATATAATTATTCATTCGTTACAAAGCTGAAGTATGTTGCTGTTGTATGTAAACAAACAGTGACATTAATACAGTTTTTTTCCCTTGCTTCCTGTGGATGTAGCCATATAAGTGAACCACGTAAAATCATGTTCTGTGTCTTGTTCTTTTCAAATCTTTGATTCTGGTTGCTTAATTTGTTTATCTTATTTTCATTTTTCAACAATAATGGCATCTCAGAACAGAGTGGGGTTCAATTTTAGGCCAAAGATAACCAAATAAACAATCATGCTTCATATTCAATACTTTCAGTCTTATTCTAAACAGTTCATCAACATAAAATCCTGAAAACTGACTGCAATATTGAGTTGAAGGAAGATTTGTATCAGCCCACTAAATGAATGAATGTACTATCCACAATTAATTTCATTCCACGAAGGGTAAACTCCGCATGCCACCCATACACAACAAATAATGCGGAACTTAATACTGGACTGTTCCACCCAAGATATAAGGAGATATTTTAAGAATTTACAACGTTGTATAAGTACAAGAGATCTATCAGAGCCAAAAGGGCTTAGACAGTTACATTAGACAAGTTACCCTCCTCAGATAGATAATATATACCCCTTGGGCCCTCAGTATTACATCAACATGCAATGAATTTGCCATAATGTAACTTCTTTTCTTTTGAAAAGGGCACTAAATTAATAATAATTGATAAAAAGCAACTCATAAGACACAGTTGCAAGCAACACCCAGAAACAAAGTTCCATCTTTGCATAGCAGACAGCAAATCTGAAACATGAGTTTTGCTTATTATGAATACATGGAAAACCCCCTGAATTGTCTATGTCAAGGATCAAACTTCAAGGATGCAACTCGAGACTGCCGATTATGCTTAGATACCTTAACAAAGACAGGTGACAGACATGATGGAACCCACCATGGTCTTCGAACTTCTTGCTCCCCTTTCAAGCATGCCACTGGAATCAAAATAGATGTGAAAAAAGTGCAAGTGGAATAAGTAAAAAATAAGATGCATTTCTCAGTCCATGGTAGCTAGCTGCAAAGGGAACAAAGAACTATGAAAGATGATGCCAGAGGTGCTGACTGCATTTCTCTGTCTGTGGCAGTCAACTATAAAAGGTACAAATATCTAATGAAATAGAAGCCAGATTACTCTGACTGCACACTCCATAAGCAAGAAAACGGAATACTGAGGGTGTACCTTTAATATTTCGGAGTTCTTTGCACAAAACGATGAAATCTCCCCATTTCATGTGACACCGTCTAATAAACCGCAAGATCTGCTCTGTGGTAAATGTTGACAAGTTATCCAAGTACTCTCCATTAATGCCATTTTCTTTGAAAATCTGCTTGTAGATACCAAGGCCAATTGCATCAAGCCATACCCCAACACCCTGAATAAGGATCACAAATATTTAAAGAAGGAAAAGTTTAAAAGTAGATCCTCTGCCAAACTCGCAATACAGGGAAAAATTCATTGCCCAATAAATAACTATGTTTTATTGTTTAAGTTTGTTCTTCTGTTTACATTTCACATCCATTTATGCTTGATGTCATAGAAATAGCAATATTTTTATATTTTTACTTGATTTTAAACTGTGACCTCACTGATTTGAAGGACTACAACTAATTTCTTTTAGTTCACATCGTATAGCAATTCTACAATGACGACTCCCCTCAAATTTGATATTAAGATGGCAGAAAGTTCTACGGTAAAGATGAAGTACCAGCAATGAGCATGGAGGATAAAAGTTAAACATGAAAACCACAAAACACAAATCTATAATACAATAATACTAATTAATTACTAAACATCAATAGCATAAATTTTATTAAAAACAAACTGCAAAAAAAACTCCTCCATAAAGATCATTTATGTCAAATTATATGGACTTAAGAACAAGAACACAAGACCAGAATGAATAGGTACAAATGTGTTGACCCACTTTTTTATGAACAAAGGGTATGATCATTTATTAAATATTTAAATGATTACTGCCAGCAGTAGATGCCTTGGTCTCGTAAAGAATGGCAAGTGACAAGCTGAAACTTGATTAAAAGGCACAAACTATGTGATGTATTCCCTCCGTAAAGGAATATTTACCATGTTTAGTAGATTTACAAACAAGAACCTAACAGCATGCACTTGTAAATTCAGGACAAAACTGATTTTTGACAAGAGCATTTAAGTAACCTTCGGGAAAAAGATAGTGTAAGACTCCAAGTTCCAAGTAAAAGATTTTAGGAACAAGAAGCCCATAACAAAGCTCCCAATGTGAAACATAACTAGAAACTAGGGCAATGTCAAATTCTCCAAATTACAAAACTAAGCACCCCACCGTGTCTATCCAGTTTCATATTCCTGATGACAACAGTGTTTTAATTTTGCAGCAAACAAAGTTTTGTTGAAAAAGCTAAGTTTTGGTAACGTTGACAATGAAATTGATGGTCGTGATATAATGAAGTTCAAAATAGATACCATTTCCTTTCAACTTGCCCTGCCCTTAATAATGTGAGAATTGATTTCACCAAGTTTCAGAATTGAACTGCTATTTGACATTTTGAACCAACAAGAATCAAAACAACCCAAGTACCTTCATTTCCACCATGGTCAATGATAGAATTAATATAATAAAGAATATGTATTATATAATCTCAATTTTATTTCACCCATACATTATGAATGGCTACTACATTATTCCACTTCTTTTTCCTATGGGGTATTTCATAATCAACACCAGTGATTCAATAATTGCCACTAAGCTGAAAGAAGTTAATGATTTGTGTACCCAACACCTACAACCTGTGAAGAGTACTGGGATGCTTATCCTTGTAACAACAACAAAAAGCACCCATAAAAATTTGAGAGGAGAAGAAAGAGAGTACTTGCAATGTCAATGACAATTGACAATTTCAAGGATGGCTCTTCATAAATGGGCAGTAGACAGGAAGGATGACGACAACAATACTAATATTTGATACCAACTCTAATGATATTAGCATGGTGATGTTAAATGCAAAATAACATGTATATGTAACGATACAGTTGGACAGGTCATACAAGCAAATTTGGTCTAAGGAACATCAAAGGTTTTCATCATCATTATCGAATTCACACATGCTCTAGAATAAAGCTTCTATCATACAAGCAAAACTCTCCAAGTTGAAGGAAAAACAATGTTTTTGGTTTTCTTTAGCTTGTCTTTACAGAAAGTCTGGCCAACCATGACCCACCCTGTCTCAAGTATCCAAACCCAATCAACTTTTATTTGTCACTTTCACTGCCCTTAATGGAAAAATCCATAGGAGGTTACTCACAAACTACATACTTTTGGATATTTACATGAAAAAAAATTCTGAAACCTTTTTTTGGCTTAAACATCTTCCTTGAATGTGTTTCTTTTCACTTTTAGAAACATTGCGACCACGGTTTATAGCATAAAACAAAATCCCAACTAATCTTTCTACCAGATAAATTGCAGGGTGATCATTGCTGTTATATCAAGTTCCCAGTAGTGTTTTGTTGTGGGAATTGCAATGCCACATTAGAAGTTAAATGCTATAAAAACATTCCTAATAACCAATTCAGAAATTCTGAAACAAAATTCTCCAGAGAGACTAAAAAGAAATTAAACAGCAACAAAATCTAGTTAGACAACCTATACCAATCGATTTTCCAGCACCACATTGGCACATAAGTTGTCTACACTTATCGGTTTAATAAAACCGAAAACAAAATTCATTAAGAATTTTCATTTGAGGGCTGATGAGCGATGACTACAAGTAAAAATATCAGACGGAGTAATGAAATGGGGGAGCAGAACTCTATATTGTATGTTAACTAAAGAAAATTGACAGGATTGCTTAAATGCATAACCCAATTTCAAGTTAACATGCAGAATTGTTCATTCGGCAACATATATACAATTAAAATAAAATAAAGTAGAAAACCACACCGAAATCCCAGTTGTACATCTTACCAGAAAATAAAAAACATCCACAAAAGGGAAAGCCGGACTGTAGACACTCAACAAAAACAAATTTGTCTAAAGCCTAAGCAAATTCTTTGAAAGCAACCCTTATAAGCTGAAAAAAATAAATTGAAATTATAAAAAAATTGCAAGCTTTTCCAGAATCCAAAGACAAAAAATTGAAATCGGATTAAAATCGCAGAAGAAGAATTGCACCTCAGTGTTCCAGATGATGAAATCCAAGGGCTCGGGGGACCTTCCTCCGCTCATTAATCCCCAACTCGTATTATTTTTAATAAAAACCCTCGGAGCCGATCAACCCAATGCAAATATATATACATACATTTACACAGCCGATCTTATCACTGAGAAAAAGAAGAACAAATTCCAACAATCATCATCCCACTCTCCGAGAAAAAGGAGCTGACCGAACCTTTTCCAACGAACATGATAATGTTATCCAACGGTTTGTAACCCCCCAAAATCCTTGCGGATTATGCAAAGAAAGGAACCATGCTTTCCAAGATGCGCACCATTTAGCGATTTCATTTTTGTTGGTAATTAACCGTAGACAACTGCGTCCTATTTATTATTCCAATAAAATTGAAACAGTAACTTAATTTTGGAAAGCTAAGATTATTTTGCTTGTGTGCCATACTGTTAACCGATTAGGGCATAACAGTCGGAGAAAAGGCCAAACAGGCTCGCTTTTCTGAATATGGTTATTTAGATGGAATGTGCTACAAAATTACTGCGCAAAATTTATTTCATCCCTGTTTCTGACTTCTGGGATGAAGATGAATCCATGTCATTATTATTCTTCAACTTCAGCATGTTTCGTCTGATGTGACAGTCTTTATTCCATAGGAACTTCTGCTCTTAAATTTGATGAACATATCATCTAAATTAAGTTATTTAGCTGTAAGATACAAATAAACTATTTTAGAAGATGGTATGAGATGACGATGAAATTATGGATATCAGTTTAAAAATGTTAAAGATTTTTAACATTTTATTTAAAGAATGTAATGGTGAAATTTGTATATTTATGTTAATTGTTATTTAGTTGTAACGTTAGTTGGAAATAATGTTTTAGAGTTATTTTTGTCATGGATCTTGAATGGATTTTCTTTTAGTGTTTAATTTATCTTTCTATTTTTTAAAATCTATTTTTATTTAATATATTTCTATTCGTTTATCAATATTTAGATTGTATTTCTACTTATTTTCATATGTTCATATACTTTATTAGTTCTAATTCTTGTATACACAATTCTCATCTTTATCTACTATATTTCTTATTTTAGGTTGATTTTATGGTATGTCGGCGGAATTTATTGCATAACATAGATATGAGCTAAAATTCTTGTTCACTTCTATTCTTTTTTCATAGACATTGAGAGCCAACTCGGTACACATTTGTGTGATGATTCATCATGTCTTATCTTGGTACAAGTAAAGACATGCATGTGAATATTAATTCGCATCCTAAATCATCTAATTGTTGAAGGTTGTGGTGTTGTCATTGATGTCAACCTTTAGCATTGTGCAAATGGTTGGAGACTGGTGTTATGGTGTTGTGTTGACATTGATGCCTTATGTTCAGTTGTGTGTAGAGATGTTGTTGTGTTGTTTTAGTCTCTGGTTAGATTTCAACCCTCATTGGTGTTGATGTCTACACTCAGTATGTTGTGGTGTTATTGAAAATTACACTTGTATGATAATGATAATGATGATAAGTTATGTTGAATGACATAGTGGGTGATGGAGAATGATGGTGATGAGGTTCATGTTTGGATGTCATGACTTGTTGGTTGTCACCAGAGATGTTATCGTGATGATATCATATTAAGATCGGTATAAGAAGCATAAAAATGAGGATTAAAAGTATTAAAATGAGGATTAAAAGCATGGCACCCTGATGAAGTAGATATGATGGTGATGGTCTTATGCATGCTATAGTTTGTTGTTCTATTTCTCCTATTGCTTATGAGTAAGTGTTGATTTAAGATTTTACACTAAGGAAGGTGATAGCCCTTATGGGAAGCTCACCATATAGGGACCTAATGTGTTATGCAAAGCAACCTCTGAAATTTTAGAAGTCGGTAAGGGAAAACATAATAAGAAGCTAAATTAAGGCGATGCACTAAAGCTTTTACAACACTTTGGATTCCCTTTCAGAAAAATAAAAGGAATAGGCAACCCTAAAATTTTGAGCACAGAATGTCATAGACTCTTCATTGGTGGAAAAAGAACAAAATGCAAAAGTCAAACAAACATAGAGAAAAATATTCAGATCTTTCCATGAGAAGCACTTGCTAAGGCTCGCAAGAGATGTTCCTATTATCTCGCTAAAATAGTCATTCCATGTAAATTGCGCTCACCAAATGGCATAGTATAACCCCAAATCAAAAACTATTACAAGTGATTGAAAGAGTATAAAACATGATTCAAAGACCTACACATCTATGATGAAAGTATAAAAGGTGAAAACCACAATAATTAATAGCTACATGTTCATAAAAAATTGACACAAAGCTTTAAAGTCGTCCATAAAACCAAAGTAAACACACAACAAAGGCAAATAAAGCATAGTCTGATACGTTTTCTTCTATTGATTAACTAAATACAAAGCTTAGGTCTAAGAATGATTTATGATAGCTATTTCTAAGTGTTCTCTTAAGAAAGCAATGAAAAAAACTCTCAATTATAATGCACCCACGGACTTATATAGGAAAAATTCCCTCCAATAAGAAAAGGTTGTTGCAACTGAAAAGGCTTCTACATATATGACATGTGTTGATCATCATCATGGAAGTTGTTACAACTGCCTTGGTATGTCGATCTATACATCATTACTCTTCTTCCACGCGCGCATCATGGATGCCACTTGGATCATCCATTTATTCTACTGCAATTGCTTTGGATCCACAACCTTTGCATCATCATTGCTAACTCGTGTGTGGAAGAGTGGTGCCTTAACTAACTGCATTCATCATTCACAACCTAACAACCTCAAAATCATCAACCTTTCCTTTTCAATCCTCAACCTAAACATGTGTCACATGGGTGCAACTTGCCAAATCTTCTCCTTCTCCCTTTTTCTCAAAACTCCTTGGTGCCAACATGTGGCACTTTCTACTATGAGCACTCCCAAAATAACAAAATCTTTTATTAATACTACACAGGGCTACCACATGACTTGCTTGTGTGTCTTTGTGAAAATGAGGGGCCAACTTGGCAGGGCTACAACTTCTTTCTTCGTGTTCAGAATCCAAAACAACTTACACTATTGGAAAGGTCTAATTTGAATCCCTTTACACTTATCAGTTAAGTGACCTGTGACAATTTTGATCCCAAATTTTTCTTTATATGTGTGTGTGTGTGTGTGTGTGTGTGTGTGTGTGTGTGTGTGTGTGTGTGTGTGTGTGTGTGTGTGTGTGTGTGTGTGTGTGTGTGTGTGTGTGTGTGTGTGTGTGTGT
>MU224653.1:277584-301783 GCA_018584345.1 Thuja plicata | reverse complement strand
TAGTAAGTTTAAATATTTGAATTTAAACTATAGGAAATTGAGTTTAATTAATCAATTAAAGCTATTTAATTAAATAAAATTAATTATTTAATTAATTTTGGGAATTTGATTAAATGATTTGGGGGATAAATTTAGAAGAAAATAGATGATTAATTAATGATTAAAAAACCATTAATTAATAGATGAAAATTAGTGTTTTTAATGTAAAGTCGCAAGCTTGTCCATTTTAGGGTGTCTACACTAATCAAACTAACTCATCAACATCAACTAAGAGAAAGGAGAAAGTGAGTTATGAGGGTCAAAGTTCACATGAAAATTCAGTTAAAGCCTCTACCCCAAAGGTAGAAATTTTGAAACCCTCCAAGTGTGAGAAAGAATAAACCAAGAAGGATCATTACCAAAAGATGAATGAAATGATGCATATGTTTGAAAAGCAATGTAGAATCAATTCCAAAGGAGTGGGGGAATATTCTGTTTCCCTATTTGATTTTCCAAATTCTCCTAAGACACATGGGAAACCATCAAGTGCTCATCCACCTCACAAATATAACTCTCATTTTGTAAGAGTGAGTGAAAAATCAGCCTTAGAAAAGGAGGACAATGAAGTTTTACAATGGCTCTACAAAGAGGAAGATACTTCAAACAATCCCGTGGAAAGAGTAGAACACATCAATATCCAAACCGATCAATATGGAAAGGGATTTCAAATTATGAAAAAAATGGGATACAAGGGAAGAGGACCCTTAGGAATCGGGAATAGAGGATTGCTAGAACCCATTGAACCCTCTTGGAGGTCAAAGGATGAGAAATCCAGAATAGGTTATCAAGACAAAGGATAAAGTTCAAGCCCTATGCATGATTTTCATGAACATGTACACATGGTAGGATTCGAGAGTGAGGATGATTTTGGAGATTATGAGTGGGACTCCCTATTTGAAGACTCTTGTCATGATAAAGAGGTGGGTTTTATTCATACATATTCTACCATTCCTAATGCCAAAAGTCAATATAATGAGAATCAAAGTTTGAATTCTACACAAGCATAAAATGAGCCTCAAGAATCTAATGTAGGTTAAGCATCTAGGGGCAACCAATGGATAGGTGAACCTTGGGTACCTTCGTGGGAGGGTAATTCAAATGTTATATTCAATCCACATGCTTTGTTTCCCATGGAAATCCATGAGGACTCTAGTGAGGAAAATTTTGATCCTACTTCCATGGAAGACCTTGAGCAAGAACATGTTATAGACCTAAGTGATACAATGTACAAACCATAAAATGAGGTCATGTCCTTGAATCCTTCAAATGAAAACTGGCATAATGATTCTTTAGCCTTGCTTCATCCCGAACTCATTGATTGGGATATAACCAAACAAAGTGACTTACTATACTTTCCCAATAACAATGCTATGGCCCACTACCTAAACCCGGTTGATCCATCTTATTCCACCAATGAATACAATCTAGACATGATGATAGAGGCAGGGGTCCAACCTCTCAATCCACAAAATAAAGAAACAAATTCAAAAAAATGAAAAGGTCTAGTGGTGAAACCACCATGTGGCAGTACTAGAACCTAAAAAAGTAAAAATATCAGATGTTTCCAAAGGTGAAAACCCAACTGTGGCACCTAAGAAAGAGAGATTGGATACCCTACCAAAACATGATGATGAGAGATCTCCTATCCTCATAGAGCCAACATAAAGGATTAACATTGGAACCGACTTGGATCTAAAGTTTATTCACTTGGCAACATCACTAATCCCATCAGAAAGGAAGGAGTTCATCAAATTATTTCAAGAAAAGAAAATAAACTTTGCATGGTCATATGCCGACATGCTAGGGTTAGACCCAAGCTTCATAATGCACCATCTTAATGTGAGACTCGACGTCAAACCTGTCAAACAGAAGTTGAGAAAAATGCATCCACATGTATCTCTATTAGTCAAGGCAGAATTGGAAAAGCTATTAAAGGTTGGATTCATAAGAATAATAGCTTATGTAGAATGGATCTCCAACATTGTACCAGTTACCAAACATGACAAATCCATTAGAATATGCACAGATTTTTGAGACCTTAACCTTGCTTGTCCTAAGGATGATTTTCCATTACCTAGCATTGATGCTATAGTGGATCTAAAAATGGGACATTCTATGTTCTCATTAATGGATGGATTTAGTGGATACAATCATATTTGTATTACACCTAAAGACCAAGAAAAGAATACTTTTACATGCCCTGAGGGAACCTTTTGTTGGAATGTGATGCCCTTCGGCCTCAAAAATGCCAGAGTAACTTACCAAAGAGCAATGACCACTATCTTCCACGACATGATGCATACCTTCCTAGAAGACTATGTGGATGATATTTTAGCAAAATCACATCAAAGAAAAGATCATCTTCCTATATTAGAAAATATTTTCACCACAAGGTTGGAACAATTTAAAGTGAGATTAAACCCAAATAAATGTGCATTTGGGGTACAACCCGACAAGCTCTTAAGCTACATAGTTTCTGAAAAAGGCATAGAAGTAGATTGGGAGAAAGTACAAGAAATAATGGAAATGGAAACTCCCAAAAATATTAGTCAAATGAGGTCACTTCAAGGAAGACTTCAATCCATTAGGAGGTTCATTTCTCATTTGGCAAAAAAGTGCCATTCATTCACAAGATTTCTATACAAAGATACCATTTTAACGTGGGATGATGAATGTGAACAAGCCCTCACTTTGTTGAAAACATACTTGGTCAACCCACCTATCTTGATGCCTCCTATTAAAGGAAAACCATTATTATTATACATTTCAGCAACGGAAAGATCTTTAGGAGTTTTGTTGGCACAAGAGGATGATGAAGGAAAAGAAAGAGTTATTTACTATTTGAGTAGAACTTTTATCAAATATGAATTAAGCTATAGATTCATGGAAAGAGCTTGCCTAGCAGTGGTGTTTTCCTCATAAAAACTAAGACATTACTTGTTGATGCACAAAGTGAATTTGATTGCAAGGATTGATCCTTTAAAGTACTTCCTTAGTAAAACAACCTTGTCTGGGAGGATTGCTAAATGGGTAATGGCGCTTAGTGAATTTGAAATTAAATGTGTGGACCATAAATCTATCAAGGGCCAAGTTTTTGCTAATCAATTGGATGAATATCCATTAGTCTCTACTCATCCCATCCAATTTGAATTTCCAAATGCATAAATAGTCAATGTGGAAGCCAAGGCATGGAAGTTGTATTTCGATGGATCCTATACTCAAAATGGTTCAGGGGATGGAATTTTATTGATCACACCATTCCAAGATATTATAAACTTATGTTCCCATGTACAAAAAACATTGTAGAATATGAAGCTTTAGTCATCGACATTAAAATGGCTTTAGAATGGAACGTTACAAAATTGCAAGTGTATGGGGACTCTCAATTAATCATCAGTCAAATCAATGATGAATATCAAAATAAGGATGAAAAATTGATGCCATATAAGAGAATGGTAGATTCCTGGAAAAAAAACTTTTCCTTAATCAAATTTGAGAAAATTCCAAGAGACAAGAATAGGGTTGTAGATGCTATGGCTACCTTGGATTCATTACTCCAAATGCCTGATCAAAATGCGAGGTATGAATTCTTGGTGGAAGAGTTGCTAAAACTGGCTTTTGACCTACCCAACACCCAAATAATTGCCCTTATTAATGGAGATGACTCACTCTGGTATGGACCAATTTATTCCTATCTTAAAGACCAATTTTTACCTATAGACCAAACCCATGACCAAAAATGACATTTTATTAGACAAGTCACTCGTTATACCATCCTATTAGACACATTGTATTGCAAGGGTCTTGACAGAACACTTCTTAGGTGTCTAGAGGATGAGGAATCAAGATTAGCTTTAAAAGACAATCACAAGGGGATTTGTGGGTCAAATTCAATTGGGTTAAATCTAGCTAAGAAAATCCTTTGCATGGGGTATTTCTTGAAAACCTTAGAAAAGGATGATTGCCACTTTGCCAAAGTGTGTGCAAAATACCAATACCATGGAGACATGATCCATGCACCTGCAAAAGAATTGCATCTATTTATTACACCATGGTCATTTTACCAATGGGGTTTTGATCTTATTGTAATGATTTATCCACCTTCTTCCATTGGTCATAAGTATATCATTACAATAACAGAATATTTTACCAAATGGGTAGAGGCCGACGTACCTTTGACAACTGCCACAGAAAAACAAATTTCAATCTTTATCCTTAATCACATCATTTGTAGATATGGTATTCCTCATGCCATCATCACAGATAATGGAAAACAATTCAAGAACAAAGATGTGGATGAACTTTGTGAAACTTTCCATATCACACACCATTCTTCCTCCATTTACTATCCTCAGGGTAATGGACAAACCAAAGCCACAAACAAGAATATTCTCAAAATCTTGAAGAGATCCGTTGATGAATGAGGAAGAGATTGGCATGTGCAGACAAACCCGACATTGTGGGCATACAAAACTAGCATCCGAACACCTACTGGAGCTACACCATTTTACCTAGTTTATGGGGCAGAAGTTGTTCTACCTTTGGAGGTTGAATCCCATCCTTAAGAGTCTCTTTACATGGATTAATCAACGATGGGGATTATAGGTTCGCCTGACTTCAACAATTCAAATTGTTGAAGGAACACCAAACACAAGCCTATGAACATTTGAAGGTATATCATAATAGAATCTCAAGAAACTACAACAAGCATATCAAACCAAGAATCTTACAAGTGGGAGACTTAGTGTTACGAGAAAACCCTAAAAACCAAGCAGATAGAGAAAAGAAGGTAAAATGGGAAGCAAATTGGCTTAGACCCTTTGTCATTACTTCCTCTTTTGGAATGGGAACCTACAAGCTAGCTGATTACGAGGGTGATGAGTTACAAGAGTATATTAACAACATCCATCTAAAGAGGTTTTATACCTGATCAGATGAAAGAGTATAGGAGGAAAGAGTATCAAATGGGTGTGTGTTTGATGATTTCAACATCAAATCTTTGTACATGAGAAAATTCAAAATCCAAAAACATGAGAAAAATTAAAAGTCAAAAACAATGGAAAAGCAAAAAAGCATTAAAAAGGAGAAAATCGAGCATGAAGAAAGCAAAAACATTAAAAAATCAACAAAATGGTTGTCTTGGTGAAAACCTAGCAAATAGGCGCCTTGGTGATATTAAAAAAAAAAAAAATCAAAAAATTTGAAAAAGAGAAAAAGTGCCTTAGTGAAAACCTGGCAATAGGCACCTTGGTAGCAAAAAAAAGAAAAAAAAATAGAGAAAAAAGAAATAAACCCAAAAGGTGAAAACCTGGTAAATAGACACTTTTTGATCCCTTAGGTATTTCCTATTTGCATTTGTACATGTTTCCTTTTCATCATCTCATTTGTATATTCTTCATTGCATCTGTCATTTGTGCATAGTCATAATAAAGTCTCTCAGCTGCATTATCGCATACTAGGTTTCATTTGCCCACGTTTCACATGGTTACATTTATCACTTGGGGGAAAAGCACTAATTTTGGTACAAATAGATCTAGTAGTGCTACATTTTGGTCACATATCAGAGGCAGATTTTTAGAACTTCAGAGGAGAGATATTATGGAACCTTTGATGGATATCATTGTTCAAACCCAAGCATTTGACCTTACAACTTGATCCTTGAACCTCATTGACTTTATTTTATCAAGATTAAAAATTGACAAAACCTAAATGATTAGAATGTTTGGAATTCTATTGAAAATCTTGATACAAAGCAAAATACTTGAAGCTTTTTGATGATCTTAATTGCATTTTGTCATATCTTTTTAGCTAATCGATGATGTTTCGACTAGATTGGCGATGATGAAGACATGATATTTTCTTGACTTTGAGTGAGTGTTTTGAGGAAGATCCACTAACTTGTGTGAATTCATCTAAGGACATGGTCATCAAAGAACCATTGAGGACTTTCATATAGGATGGGGGGTTAACCTTTGTTTTTTTATGCAAATAGATACCTTGGTTTTTTACGCAACATTGAATCTGATGAAACCGATATTCATACTCCCATAGTTGGTTATTCAACTAGTGAGGGTTGTACTAGTTTCCAAGGGGTTACCAAAAAGTGATGAAAGCAGTATTCATATCATCATGATGTGGTCAGTGATGGTTGTACTTGCTCCTAGTTCCACAATGCTCAATGATGATAATATATCTCTTTTGCATTTCTTTCGCAAAAAGCTAGTGACAGTTAGTTGCATTGCATTGAATTTTAATGTTAGATTAATTGCATATGTTTAAAGGACTTTTACAAGTTCAAGGGGGTTAATCAATTTTGGGGGGTTCAATTATCAATTATCCTTGGTTCAAATCAATGATGTGAGATTATCTTTTGCATTTATTCATGCATTAATCATTATTCATTATTTATTGTATCAGAAAATCAAAAGAAAAGAAGCATTAATCATTAATCATTTTACATCCATTTAAAGAGTGCATTTCATATAAAGTTGCATACATTGAAAATCAAAATCCAAAGAGATAGTTACATTCATTTATTTTATCATTGCATTCATCATAAAAATCAGATAAGCATATAGAAGTAGTTGCATAAATCATTTGCATCCATCTATTTATGTCATATATAAGATAAACTGCATCCATTGCATAATAAAAGTAAATGCATCATAGAAATCATATAAATCTGCATATAAAGAAATCTCACATCACATCATAAACACATCATAAGAATTGAAGATCATCAAATAAATGTCCATCAACATCTGTATATCAAGATACATCAGCAAAGTCCTGATCAACAATAAATATGATACATCAATGTATATCCAGTGGATCAATATCAAATCTATCTCAAAACTCAGTAGGGGCACCTGATCCATCACTTGTACCTGTACCAGATCCATCACCTATCCCATCAGGATCTCTATCACCTGATCTATCATGTGTAGTCGGTGGTACTTGACTGGTGCTAGCTACACTGGGCATTTGTGCCATCATTGCCATAAAATGATACATCATGGTAGCCACTTGATCAATCCGACCACTCATAGATGTCATCCCATCCTGTAAGGTCCTCACATCCTGTGTCAAGGCATCTATCGCCTATGGAGCCTATGGAGGAGCCTATGGAATATGTGGTGCCTGTGGTACAAGCGGTACCTATGGTATAACTAGAATCTATGGAGGTACCTTCTATGTCAGAATCTGTCCCTATAGAGGAGGATCCTACTATGGAGGAGCTTGAACCTGTGGTCCTAAACCTTGTCTCACAACATCTATCTATGTCTGCCTACCAATCCTCTGTCTCTGATGTCCCCATACTGCGACTGGTATGGGATGAACCTATACCTATCTCTATCTATACTAACCATATCCACCACCCCTAGCCCTGACATGTCCACCCCACATCCGAGGTCCAATCCATTCTCTGCCTATAACCCTAAGAGCTCTCTGTACTCTAGGAGCTCATTGTCTCCATACTCTTGGAACACCACCACCGCCACCTCCGCCGTCATCATCAGATGTATCATCCATTTCAGGAATGGGCTCTAATGGATCAGTAAATATCATAAATTTGTGGTGAGAAAACCACTCTCAATACTCCGTAGGCATCCTGACATCAGCAACATGATCTAACATGTCTTATCAGATGAATCCCAATCTGTCAATCTCAGTGCAAGCATACTCATAACCAATCTGAGCTCCCCACATAGATCTCTCTTCCTGTACATGTGCGTATAATTCCATACCCTATGGTATATCATGTACTCTATTGTACTGTCTCAATACTCTACCAAAGCAGAATCACTCAATAAAAAGCAGTGATCAACCAATCATCCACCGAGGGGAAAACATGTATGGAAGCTCATCATCATCCTCTCTCCATCCCTCGCATCCAAGGTAAGGTCTCTAGATGACCTAATCTATATCATCAATAGTACCACGCCAGTACTCAAGCTTGCCCAAACGATGCTGGACAACCATCCCATCATATAAAAAGGCATAAGGCCATCCTTGACCTCATACTCGAGATACTATAGGTCTCGTCATATAGATGTGCTCCCAGGTCTATAACTACAATAATTTAGCACCTGCTGATAAAGCTACACTCGCCCAATATACTACCTCATGCAAATCATGATATAAATGTGCTAACACACAGGAACCCCAATCAAATCACCAAGGATGTTCAATCAAGTCCTCTGAGATCCGTCCCCATCCTACTGAGAAACCGTGACCTCATCTATTGGGAAGAAGTAATCCTCCTATCACTACACCTAGTACTGCTGGCAAAGTGGGAAATGAAGCAAATTGTGCCCATGTGATAGTGTCATCTTCAATTGTATTATCACCAAACATGCGTCTGCATACGCTACCATCATAAACTTTGATAGTAATAAACCTGCGCTTCTCGAGTCGGGATAAAAATCAATCTATAGACATCCTCGAGAGTGATCGTCATCTCACCAAGTGGAAGGTGGAAAGTATTATGGTCAGAGTGCCAACGCTCTTCCATAACCATAAGTAAACCCCAGTTCAACTAGAACTGAGGAAGCTCAAGAAGGAAACTCAATCCACACTGCTCTACAACGCATAACTCTGGATCTATCAACTCATCAGATAAATAAAGGATCTAGGAAGCTAGATTCCATATGTACAACTTACAAAACTATGCCTATTTTGCAAACAAGTGAATCATATCATAATCATTATATCAGTGGATCATTTCAAGTCAATCAAACTAATTTAATCAATCCTTTGCTCTTTTTGAGCACATCAACTTATTGTTCCTAACTCTAGATCTTGAGAAGGGACCAATATGATTAGTTATCCTATCAATCAATTTTCTACCCTATCAGATTAAAAAATCAACCATCCATTTATATGATCATTCTAATATCCTAAACACTTGGAGGCATTACTAAACACATCTATCTATCTTGGAAATCAATATGGTAATCTAGACAATTAATCAGAAAGCAGTTGGTACTTTTTAAATAAGGTTTTCATAAACTTTCATTGCAGGTGTCACTTGGCATAGTGTATGTGTCATTTCATGGCTAGGTGTCATTTCAATTATGACAGGCATGATTTGATTTATCAGAGGTGTTACTTTATAGTGTACGCATCATTTCATTCTCTTATGCAACATTTCAAACCGAATAGGCAGTATTTTAAACCTAGAGTTTGATAGGCGAAAGTTTATTGAGAAAATGCAAATATTAACCTAATTTATATGCCAAATTTTTGTATACACAAGTGTCATTTCACTACACGAATGCGACATTACAAATGTCTAGGCGTCATTTAAATTATGCTAGGCGTCATTTGACCTAATCTATCCTAGAAAGCATGTTTAAATTCAATAAATGCAATTAAAATGAAACAATAAATGCACTAAGACGTTCAAAACCACTTACCAGAGGTCTATACTCAGGGGGTCTTTGATATCGGTGTGCTCGCTTGAACCGATGCTCTCGAATAGGGACCACCATCGCTATCAATCTCGGCAGGATCAGAGCAAAATATCTAGGGTAAAAAGTGAAAATGAATAGTAAAACTAGGGTTTTCAACCTATTTAAGCTATTTAACCTAATTTTGGAGAGATTTTTTTACCCAATTTGACCTAGTTTGACCTAGTTTGACCCAATCTGCATTTTTTTCTTCACACTGGGGCACGTTTTGTTTCCAGGATCATCATCAATATTTTTCAGAAATGAAAACATATTGGATCTATTCTTTATTAGTCTCATCATCTTTTTCATCTGGACATCAATCTGTTTCATTTCTAAAGGGGCATTATCATAGTATGAAATCAGGATCTGTATAAAATCCGGGGCATTGAAATTTCAAACATCATCAATGGGGCATTAACAGGTTATCAAATCAATGTATCAAATTAGGTTTTTATCATTAAATCAGGTTATCAGATCAGTTTTTGTATCAATCAATCAATCAACCAATCAAGCATCAAATCAGTGATCAGGACATGAAATTTTCTTTGAATCAATGCGCTTCACACATCAATTCAAAGAGGGGCATTTCTAGACACCTAAAACTGGGCAGGTGTTCTCTAATCAAGCAAATCTGCAAATCTCAGCCAAATGCTCTAAATTTCATCAAAATGGATCAAATCAAATTCAAATGGACATTTATCAATCAAATTGGACAAAATCAAATTAAATCAAAGGATCAATTAAACCATGACATCAAATGATTAAATATAAGCCTAAAGGGATTAATCAAACTATATAATTGATTTTAATCAATTAATTGTATAGTTTAAATCAAAAATCAAATCCAACCTATTCCCCTACATAGATAATTTAATTATTCGATTGAATTTAATAAATCCTAATATCCTTCAACATAAATTTGAGCAACCAATGAGAACTGAGAACATGAAGCACATGGATCACTCCTAATTTGCAATCTCAATCACTCATTATGAACTTTCAATCTCAATCACTCAAATTTGTCCCTTTGTCCCAACCTCTGAGACAAGCATTTAAATTGTCCCCCCATTTGAAACCATCTCAAATCCTTTCACCTAACCAAGGCTTGATCACGATCAATTAACTCTACCCCCTACACTTGGGAAAATCCTATAAATAGAAGCCATTTTGAGAGCATAAGGGATCCTAGGAATTCATGAGAAATTGCATCCTTATTATAGATAATTTTAGCAAGATCATAAGCATTTTTAGCATATTTTGAGCAATTGAGATCATAATAGAATGAATTGCATTGGCAATTTGAGAGTTGTGAGCTAGAATAGGAATAATCAATCAAAATTTTCATTCTAGGATTATCACTAGTAGAGATTAAGGTTGAGAGCTCTATTAGCAAAGATTAGTTAGAGATCCATGAGATGTTAAATGCTTTATTGTCAATTCTTAGATTAAATTGTATTATTGTTTCCATAGAATTTATAGATAGCACCTTTATTTCATGAAGATATGATTTATATATACATAGGAACATACACAAGTTTTGATAGAGATATCTTCTATATTGGAAGTACAATATTGGGAAAGCAAGATACTGAGGGGGGGGGGTGAATCAGATCTTAAAACTTAATCACTTAAAACAAATTGATCCACATTCATACATATATGAATTTAACCTAACATCAGATAACATCCACAACATGAAACATATAACCCATAACACAAAATTTTGGTAACCCAGAAACCCAAATAGGTAAAACTGGGGTGGGGATGAAACCCACAAAATCTTCACTACTACAGCAATAAAGTGTGCATGTTAGGGCTACAAGAGTTTGATTACAAAATGCAATCTACCTGGATAAAGGTCTGTTTCGGTTAAGAACTAAAGATCATTACAATCTACCTTGTGAAAGGATTTCAACTTACAATAAAGTAAGCACTTGACTAAGAGATTTAAAGTAGGTATGTTAGAACCACTATGTTAAGAGATTTCACCTGATACACCTGTTAGAATGTTTCAAGTAGTGATCCTTTGTTATGCACTCAGATGCTGATGACAGATCTTCTCTTTCCAATACCTTTTGTGATCTCACAATCTGATGTCTTTTCTCTGCTATTCACTGCTCTGTCATTTTTCTTGATCTAGGATTCTTCTCAAAATAACTCACTGCTCATCTCTCATGAACACACAACCCTTCTCTCTGTATTTCTCTTTTCAATAATAGGGTTAGAAGCAATCTTATATGTCTTTACAGATCTGTTGGCAAGATCTAGATCAACGATCAAGATCTAATATTTATGCTTCCAAGGCATTCTAATTTTCTGATTGGCTCCATGCCATGCGTAGGATAAAACAATTAAATGCGTAAATAACTCCATACATAAATATTAAATGTGTACATATGTCGGCCCAAAGATCATACAAGTCGGCCTAAACATTTTACCTCAAAGTTTGAATCAATCCTGACATGTATGCAAAAACTGTTCTGCTCGGCACTTAACATCTCTATCGCTTGGCACTTAAGTATTCTACTTGGCTTGACATGATGTAACTTGACAAACTGTATTCCTGCTCGACAATGTTGCTCGGCCTTGAATAGTTTTATCTCGGTCACAGTGATAACCAACTAAAATTGTCTATGTAAATGACTAAGTGTTGGTCACTAATTATCAACAAAACTTAGGGATTAACAATCCCCCCCTTTGATATTAGTGGCAAAAACACACTTATCATTTCAATTTTTTTCATCCAAAATGTTGCCTAAGTACACAATGTACTCCCCCTAGGAATGTACTCCATACTACATACAAGAATTTACATAGTATACATGCCTTAAAAAAAATATTTACAATTATACCTGTATTGTTCCTCTTACGCTGTATCCTTTCCATATTCCCCCTTGTTTTTGTCACTGATTGCAGGTGGGTTTAAGTTGTACTTATCCAAAAAATATTTATGAATTTTTAAGGTGGAAGCAAATTTAGTGTCCCAACTGTCCTTAACAAACTTCATAACCTCTAATTTGACTTCTAGCTCGGCAGCTAGACTCACTAAACTTTCTACAGTAGAGAGATCTGCATTTCTCTTAACCAATTCTTTTGCAGCGGAAAGTTCTTTTTGAATTACCTCCAGATGAGGTATCAATTTGGTATGAATAGTAATCAATTTGGCCCTTATTTGACCATCTTCAACCATGAGCTTGGCTATTCTCCTTTGTGCATTAGTCAATCTATAAAAATGTAAGGAGCTAGCGCTAGCATCCATACTCAGTGAACTCCCAATTGAATTCAAGTCTGATTGCTATTTCTCTATGGACTGTAGATTATCTTTTGTGAAGAATTCAACATCACATAAATTCTTATACAAAGAATAAACATTAGTTGCAACTTCCTCCAAAATTTCTACACGAGAAGAAAGTTCAACCTGCTTTGTCACAATCTCTCCTGAGATTTTTGCCAGTACTTTGTTCTCAAATTTCCTCTCGGACCATTGCAATAACTTCTCATTAGATTCAATGTTGTCATCATTTACCTTCTGCACAATATGAACTAATTATTCAAGAATAGGAGCTTGAGGATTTTCATCTTCCATGTCAAAAGCTTTTACAAATATATCCTTGATGTCATGTAACACCTGCTTTTACTTCTGCTCTCTTTTCATTTCTTCCTGCCTTTTCTTCCTCTTGAGTAATTCTTGAAGAGTCTCAATCTATTCATAAGATAAAACATTGGGATCCCATGGTGGAATCACAATCACTTAATCCAATGTGACATCGAGAATGGGAGACTTCTTCTTCATAACTTTCCTCCTGTTAAATTCAGGTGAGCTACTGCTCGGCTTCATTTCCTCAAAACCTTTTCCTATTTCAGTAGCAGTCACCATTGCATCTTTCAATTCAGTCAAAATTACCTGTTGATCAGGCATACCTCCTATTTTAGGTCCAGTAGGAGTGGATGATGCAGAGTGTGGTAAATCAACCAACACTTGCACTACTTCTTATTCCTTAGGCTCATTATCAGTATCTGTCATCTCCTCTCCACTATCTAAAACTATTTTCACAACCTCTAAAATAGGTGAATTTTGTATATTTACCTCTTGTTCATCTATCTTCTCCTTCTCTGCTTCCTTTTGTTCAACTTTATCTTCAGGTTTCTCTATACTCTTCTCTCCCTTAGCCTCAATAGCCTTAATAGGCAATTCTCTACTTGTATCTCTTGGCTCATCCTAACCCTCGGCATCCAAATTACTAGAGTCATCAATTGTGATGTCCATTGGACTGTCTGCTATCAGATCAATAGTATTTGCTGTATCTGTTTTCTCTTTTGGTTTTGCTTCAGTCTTATTAGGCTCAATAGCAATTTGTTATTTTATTTTCTGTAGTGCAGGGGCGGTTTCCACTTCTTTATCCTTCTGCTTAGATGTTCCTTCATCAGTTTTCTCCTTTTGTGGAGCTATCAATCCAAATATTTCATTCCACATCCTTGTACTTTGTTGTACTACATTTTTAATATCATCTTTCAAAACAACATATCCTCTGAAGTTTAGGTTGAAATTTATGCTTGTACTCCTCAATAAATTTAGCTCTTTATTTCTTAGTCAGCTTAGGGATAACCTTAGCTAATGTACCTTCTCTAATTTGTCTCTCAGTAGTAAGTGCAAATTCCCATTTGCTAGATAGAAACTCATATAGTTCAGTTGGCACATTATTTCCTATCTGTATAGGAGTTAACTTGAAATTGCTCATCATATCTAGTAGAGCTTCCTGAACTTTATGCTTATCTTCTACCTTCAATTTCTCATACTTGATAAACTTAAAGCCAGATAACCTTGCAAAATTCCTCAAATTCTCACATACCTCATTAATATCAGTGGGTATTTTGAATGGTGTTGTTGGTATGTTGCTGGGTTCATCAGTTTCAGTCTTTTCTTCATCACTTTCTGGATCCAAATGCAGTTTCCTTCTTGGTCTCTTTACTTGTAGGCTCAGCACAGCCTTTGTTGGAAATTTAGTCTTTGATCCAGAACTACTCTCTCCAACCTTATTTGCATATAATTTTTTTTTCACTAATAGAGATGTAGCAGCAGATGCCCTTATCCTTGGATGATTGGCAATGGGAGGGATAACTTTAGGTTTTTCTTGGCTCATCTTAGTTACCTTGGCTACTGCTGGTTTCTTTCCTTTTGCCTTAACAAGAATCTCTTCCTCAGATTCACTTACTCTTTCTTCTTCTTCTTCAGATATATCTTCTCCTTGTCCAGTAGATATGCCTAGAGGTGCATCCTCTGGCTCCTCATCACTCGACAATCCAACCATTTTCTTCAGATTCTTCACAATCTTTTTCCTCTTTCTCTCCATGGTTTTGGCCTTTAGATTCATAGATATCTTTGCCTTAGCTTCATCATAGTTTCCAAATCTCTTTGTTTTTGTATCAATCTCCTCTGCTAGGAGTGCTGTGATAGCTACTGATGTTTCATCAATGTTAACTTCATAGGGAAATGGCTCTAGCCATGATACCCTAGGTATCACAGCCTAAATGTATGTGTAATCTGTGTTGACTAGAAAACATATCTCTTCATAGTGCTTTTCTACAAGTGAACTAGGAATTCTAGATCTCAACCTCATTCTCGTTTTGAATTCCACAAAGTAGTTTCCCATAATACTATTGAAATTATTGCCTAATTGTTGAATACATTCACTAATATGCACAGTAATAGGTCTATCCTTCTTCCAAACAATATTTCCCAGTGTAGGAAATGCCTTATGTACATAGAAGAATATTCAAACTAGTAAAGAACCAAACTTACATGACGAGCTCTTAGCTTTTCTGATCGATAATAGGTTCTCAGCTAGTTGTGTCAACTGCAGCTGGGCAAGCTCGTAGGTGTGATTCTTCTTAACTATCTTCCATGCTTGGTCCACAACTGTGCAGGGAACACTATCCAGTTAGCTTGACTGATAGAACTTATGTGCAATCACTCTCACTCCAAATTCAAGTTCTAAATCTTCAATTGTAGAGATAGTCATACCTATGTTATTCCAGATAGCCCCTGTTAGCTGCTATTTCTTCTTTACTTTGATCTCTCATCGTTCATTTTCCGCTGACAACAAGATATCCAGTTACTCGATGAATAATGTCTTTAGTGATCCTAACTGGTCCATTGTCTAGCCACATATGCATATTATGAAATTGACTTAGAACAACCTTAATCCATTCATCTTTGAAGTCTGGTAGAAAATCTAGGGCATGAGTTAACTCTTTGTCAGCTAAATGCTTGAACTCATCCTTCAGAACTCCATTTTTTCACAACTTGTTGTAGGATTCCCTCAATTCACTATCACCTACTTCACCAACCTTAACCATGTAACAAGATCTAACATCGTGGATCATAAGTACCTTTGGTAGAATAGATGAGAGGGCTCTATTTAGATCACATAAAATTGCACTTTCAGGAATGACTCAAAAGTTAGGAGGTGCATACACATCACTTCTGACTAGCTTAATTTTCTTCAACTCCTCCTCCATACCTTTGACCGGTGTAGAAGAACTTGCAGCCATAATCTCTGAAATTAGGGTTTGAAAATGAAGAACAAGGTACCTCGGCAAGTAACACTTTGCACTATTCACCTTAGGGTTGTCGACGACACACTGGCAAGATCTTTGATACAAACTTTGCTAAGCTCAATTCTGCAACTTCTTCAATTGCTCTATGAATACTAAAAATCGTAAGGTAAAATGAAGAATAAACAGTTCATCCTTATATAGACTCAAAAGGTCAAGGTAGGTAAGAAATAAATTCTATACCCATTGGGTTAGTGCAAACCAACTATCATTGGCCGACTAACGCAACTTGCATACCACTCGGCTTACCATACTCGGCCATCACAAAACTTACTTGGCCAACCAACTCGGCACCTATAGTGCAGTTAACTCTTCTCGACATTTGTCACAAACATGTCCTGGTGCATCTCAACATATGCAAATATGGACTTTGGCACGTTTACATGTTAGGAACTAATGTAAGATTTGAAATTTAAATGCAGTTCCTTACATACCTCTATTGCTTAGTTAGAGATGGTGTGATCACCTGATCCATTGGATTGGGTGACCTTGGCTTCAGTAGTTTCACTACTGCTCGGCTCTGTTTTCCTTACCCATGTCTGGTTCATCTGTGCTATAATTTCCTCAACAGTAGGAGCAGGTACTCTTGTCCTACACTCTCTCTTAGTGTGACCAATCTTCAAACAACTAAAGCAAACTAGGCTTCCATTCATCCAACTCTTGGATTTTCCTCTAAAATGTGTCTTTAAGCTATCTTCAGGTGCATGTCCATATTCTTCATAGTAATGACAACTCTGCTTTGTGTTATAATCCCAATTGTAAGTGTTGCCTTTCCTAGGTGCTTTTGTTTGTCTTAGATGTCCATTGTTTTTTAGCATTGGATTTGCAATATTGTGCTTTATGACCATATTTCTGACACTTGTAACA
Source organism: Thuja plicata (assembly GCA_018584345.1). Taxonomy (NCBI): domain Eukaryota; kingdom Viridiplantae; phylum Streptophyta; class Pinopsida; order Cupressales; family Cupressaceae; genus Thuja; species Thuja plicata. Next base: position 284,807 of record MU224653.1, on the reverse strand, counting down.
ATAACCATTGAATCTTGGTTTGGGAGGTGCATCATTTGCTTCAGCCCAACATTCATGTGCTTTATGTCCAAACTTCTTGCAATTAAAATAGTAACCATTGAACTTAGGTTTAGGATTGGACTTACCTTTCTTGCTTCGGCAAATGTTTGTTGCATGACCTGGTTTTCCACAGTGGTGGCAAACAGGTTTGTTGTTCTTTGTCTTTGCATTCCTCCTTTCACCATTCTTATATGATTCTCCTTTCTCAGTAGATGTCTTTGGTTCAGTGTGATCTAATACAGAAGAATCTTTTGGTCTCCTTGATGCTTCCATCAGATTCTCAAAATGAGTCAAGGATTCATCAGGTTTATTCAACCTTTCATTTAGTTCCTTCTCAGATCTCAAATCATCTTTCAATTGATTGTTCTTAGATCTCAGATTTATCATTTCCATATATTTCCTACTAATCTCTTGATTTTCAAGTAGCAGTTGATTTGCCATGTCAACCTGATTAATTGTCATCATTTGCACATCATGTGTTCTTTCATCAAGTCTGAAAGTTATCACTCTTTTATCTTCTTCTGACATTGCTTTGTCATCTTCAACTTTTTTCTTTTGTTCCACTACTTCACATAGTCTTACAGTCTGCATTTCTTGTTCTCTTTTCAAATTCCTGACATCTTCACACAATACATTGTTCTTTTCCAGTAGATATGCAATTGCTACATCGCTCTCAGTAGAATCTCCATTCTAAAATAGATTTGTAGTGTCATCTTCCTGATAATGAGTATCATTCATTTGTTTGGCCAAATCTCTCCTAGTTGTCAATGATTTCTTCAATTCCTATCTTGATATCTCAAGTTGATGTAATGCTAGCTAAATCTCAATCTTCTGATTCTCAATGACTTTACCCAACTTGTAAACCTCCATCTCAAGATCTGTACTCACAAGTTGATTAAAATCTTTTTTAGGAGAACTATGCTCTGATACCAATTGTTGGAAGTACAATATTGGGAAAGCAAGATATTGAGAGGGGGGTGAATTAGATCTTAAAATGTAATCACTTAAAACAAATTGATCCACATTCATACATATATGAATTTAACCTAACATTAGATAGCATCCACAACATGAAACATATAACCTATAACACAGAATTTTGGTAACCCAGAAACCCAAATAGGTAAAACTGGGGGTGGGGATGAGACCCACAAAATCTTCACTACTGTAGCAATAAAGTGTGCATATTAGGGCTACAAGAGTTTGATTTCAAAATGCAATCTACCTGGTTAAAGGCGTGTTCAGTTAAGAATTAAAGATCATTACAATCTACCTTGTGAAAGGATTTCAACTTACAATAAAGTAAGCACTCGACAAAGAGATTTAAAGTAGGTCTGTTAGAACCACTCTGTTAAGAGATTTCACCTAATACACATGTTAGAATATTTCAAGTAGTAATCCTTATTTATGCACTCAAATGCTGATGATGGATTTTCTCTTTCCAATACCTTCTGTGATCTCACAATCTGATGTCTTATCTCTGCTATTCACTGCTCTATCATTCTGCTTGATCTAGGATTCTTCTCAAAATAACTCAATATTCATCTCTCATGAACACACAACCCTTCTCTCTGTATTTCTCTTTCCATTAATAGGGTTAGAAGTAATGTTATATGTCTTTACAAATCTATTGGCAAGATCTAGATCAATGATCAAGATCTAATATTTATGTCTCCAAGGCATTCTAATTTTCTGATTGGCTCCATGCCATGCATAGGATAAAACAATTAAATGTGTAAATAACTCCATAGATAAATATTAAATGTGTACATATGTTGGCCCAAAGATCATACAAGTTAGCCTAAACATTTTACCTCAAAGTTTGAATCAATACTGACATGTATGCAAAAACTGTTCTGCTCGGCACTTAACATCTCTGTCGCTCGACACTTAAGTATTCTACTTGGCTCGACATGATGTAACTCGGCAATCTTTAATCCTACTCAGCAATGTTGCTTGGCCTTGAATAGTTTTAGCTCGGCCACAGTGATAACCAACGAAAACTGCCTAAGTAAATGACTAAGTGTTGGTCACTAATCATCAACAAAACTTAGGGATTAACAATATATACATAGGAACATACACAAGTTTTGATAGAGATGTCTTCTATTCTCACAGACCTAGAGCTCAATGATCTTCAAGGGTGTGATACAACAAAGTAGATGAGTGACAAGTTAGCACTGGTGTATGGTAGAGATCAACATGTTCAAAAGGCTAAAGTTGAAAGCTTAAGAGGCAAGTTTGAATCTATGAGAAGGAAAGAAGGAGAAACTATTGCACTATACAACACAAGACTAAAGGGAATTGCTATTGCTATTAGAGGTGTTGGTGGACACATAGAAGAAGATGTTACAAGAAAGTTGTTGAGAACATTGTTACGTATCTATGCCATCCGAGTATATGCAATACAAGAATTAAGATCCATTCCTCTGATGACTGCTACCCTAGATGCTACGATCTGTGAGTTAACTGCTTTTGAGCTGAATGATTTTGATAATAGTTTTCAAGCTACTTCTAAGATTGAATCTGCATTCAAATCATCTTTGACTATTGGAAAGTCTAGAGAATCTAGATCTAGTGATGGATATGCAAGTAGTGCCAGTGAAAGATTTTATAGTTGTAAAAGTGAGCTAGAGGAACTATATGTTGAAGATGAAAGAAATGAATCTGAGTTTGAAGCTTTATTAGCTAGGAGACTACCAAGAGGTAAATGCAAGTACCGAGGGAAACTACCTTTGAAGTGTTTTAACTGCAATAAGATCGGTTAAATTGCTTTTGGTTGTCCTGACAATAATGAGAAGAAAGACAATGTAGTTAACAACAAGAGAGAGAATAGATTTATAAGATTCAAAGACTTTAATAACAAAGGAAATAAAACATACCACATTACTAAAGGAGGATCATCTGATGATGACACCAACGATGAAGATATAGAAGTTGTTTATGTTTCTATTAAAGATGAATCTGATGAAGAAAGTTATGTAGAGGAAAAAGCCCCAATCTCACAAGTAAGTAAAAATGATAAATGGATTATAAAAAATGGTTTCTCACACCATACGACTGGTGATACTAATAAGTTTATTACTTTAAAAGAGCATAATGGAGGTAATGTTAGATTATTGAAATGATGCTCCATATCCTATGAAGGGAAAAGGTTTTATAATTCTGTTGAACAGTACTAAATGTGATGATATTTATTGGGTTGAAGGTCTGAAGTACAATTTGTTGAGTGTGGCACAATTGAACAATACAAGACACTGAGTGGAATTTCAAAATAGAAAGGTAAATGTATTTGATTAGAAGGGAATTCTAATTTCTACTCGAGAACAATCTAAAGGTAACCTATTCTACCTTGATACTTTCATAAAGAGTTGTTTGTTTGCTAAGACTAAAGATGTATGGTTTTGGCACAAAAGGCTATGTCATGTGAATTTTGAAAACTTAATAAAAGTGAGTAAGAAGAACAAAGTAAGAGGTCTACTGAGTTTAGACAAACCTGAGAATGTCATGTGTAATGGATGCCAAGTAGGTAAGATGAATAAATCAAGTTTTACAAGCAAATATTACACTACAAAAGATATTTTGGAGTTATTACACACAGATCTATGTGGTCCCATGAGAACAAAAAGATATTATGGAGATAGATACTTCATTTTGTGTGTTGATGACTATTCTAGAATGATGTCGGTCATATTTCTAAAAGAAAAATCTGATGCTTTCCAAATATTTAAGTGGTACAAGGCTAGCGTTGAAAAATAGACTGGAAGATAGCTGAAATGTTTGAGATCTGACAGAGGAGGAGAGTTTACTTCTGATGAGTTTACACTCTTTTGCAATGAACATGGTATAAATAGACAAATGTATGCACTAAGGACACCACAAAAAAATGGGATAGCTAAGAGAGGAAACAAATGCATTGTGGATTGTGCTAGAACACTAATGATTGAGAATGTCATTTATCACACCTTCTAGAGAGAAGCACTCAACACTGCTTCTTATACACTTAACTGAGTACAGCTGAAGAAGGGAACTAACAAGACACCTTATGAGATCTGGTATGGACACAAACCGAATGTAAGCTACTTTAAAGTATTTGGAAGTAGGTGTTATATTCTAAAAAGATGCTAGAGATGGAAAGTTTGACTCTAAAGGAGATGAAGGAATATTCTTGGGATGTTCTACTAAGAGAAAAGCCTACAAATGTTTGAATAAGACTACTAAAAAAATTATAGAAAGTGAAAATGTGAGGATTTATGAATTTGCAGAGAAGAATGATGAAGACAGCAAGAAGGAACCTAAGGATTATCAAAGATTTTTTTACGTACAGACTGAGATTCTTGACACCTTACCAAAAGCACAAACTGAGGAAGAAGATGAGAAGAGAGAGCTTCCACCGAATGATGGAAATGAAGAGATACTACTAGCTATCGAGACTATTTTAGCAAAGTATGTAAAGAGACACTACTCACAGAGTAAAATCATTGGAGACAAGATAGCTGGAGTTCTGACAAGAAGTAAGGTAAGGGACAACACATGCTTAATATCTGAATTTGAACTGAGAAAAGTGAAAGATGCGTTAGAAATTGAAGATTGGATAAAATCAATGAAATATAAGAGTTAGATCAAATTCAAAAGAATAATATATGGACTTTGGTACCAAGACCAAAAAAAAAGAATTTAATTGATACTAAGTGAAATTTTCATAAATAAGTTGAATAAGCATGGTAATGTAATCAGAAAAAAAACAAGATTAGTTTCCAAGGGGTATGCACAAGAAGAAGGTATTGAATATGGTGAAACTTTTGCACCTATTTCTAGATTAGGAGTTAGAATAATACTAGCATATGCAGCTTATAAGTGATTCAAAGTTTATCAAATGGATGTTAAGTCTGCATTTCTTAATGGCATTCTAGAAGAGGAAGTGTATATTGAACAAGCTGAAGGATTTGTTGAGAACACTAACAGGGACATGGTATGCAAATTGCACAAAGCAATATATGGCATGAAACAAGCAGCCCGAGCATGGTATGCAAGATTGCATTCATATCTAATCAAAATAGGATTTCAAAGAACAAGTGACAAGAATAATATTTATCTAAAATGTGATAGTAATAACAAAGCTTTAATTTCTAAAATATTTGTTGATGATATTATTTTTGGAGGAAATGACACATTGTGTAGATCTTTTTCTGAGGAGATGAGAAAGGAGTTTGAAATGTCTATGATTGGAGAGATTAAATTATTTCTTGGACTTTAAATTCAACAAGTAAAGGATGGGATTTACATTACACAATCAAAGTATATTAAGGAGATCCTAAAGACCTTTGGTGTGGATGACTCAAGACCGGTTGGAATACTGATGGTGACTGGTTGTAAGTTATCAAAAGAAGATGAGACAAAATAAGTAAATGAGACACTCTACTGATAAGTAATTGGTAAGTTACAATATGTAGTACATCGCAGACCCGATATTTCTCATGCAGTAGGGATTGTTGCAAGGTTTTCTTCCTATCCAAAGGAAACACATATGTCTATAGTTAAGAGAATCTTTAGAAATTTGAAAGGGATTAAATATTTCATCCTACTATACAAGAGAGGAGGATACTTTGAGTTGAAATTCTAAAATGATTTTGATTGGGAAGGAAAAATTGGTGATAGAAAGAGTACAAGTGGCAGAGCTTTCTTCTTAGGAGAAAGACTAATTACGTGGCTAAGCAATAATCAAAGTTGTATTTCATAGTCTATTGCCAAGGCTGAGTATGTTGATCCAAATATGAATTGTGCAAATATTGTATGGATCAAAAAACTATTTTAAGGTATGCAAGAGGAGATTATCGATCCAGTCACTATCTATTGTGGCAACACAAGTTCTATAAACATATCAAAAAATCTGGTCATACATTCAAAGACCAAGCACATATCTATCAGGTATCACTACTTAAGAGAGAAAGTTCAAGAAAAGAATGTAATGTTGGAGTATGTGAACTCAAAGGAACAACTAGCTAAAATATTTACCAAGCCACTACCAAAGGATGCTTTTGAGTATCTTTGAGGTAAATTAGGTGTCGTATCCCTATCCGAAATTCATTAGTGCAAGAGGCATGTTGCATGAATTCTAGGATTCATTAGAATATCTATTTTGTGAGTTGATGCTAGTGATCACACTTTAGGTGATGCTAGAAGTTGTGAAGGGGAATCTATATGCAAAGAGATATCAATACATGCAAGGTATGATTCACTGCCTCAACGATATTTTGGGAGTAGAATCTTTGGCATTTATGCCAAAGAGGGAGAAGTAAGTAATTGATGAATACACAAGTGGAAAGACTTCATGTAAGAGGGAGAATGTGAATGGAAAATATTGATGGAAATCACAAAGAGGAAACACAAGCTAAGAGGGAGCACAAGAAAAAACAAACAAATCAGAGTATACCATCATCAATTAATAGTGTTTCTGTCAATGCCAAACAGGGAGATTGTTAACTAACTTATGGTAATAATGATGAAGACCGAGTTCACAGGAATAAAAGATAGTAGAATGATTAGATTAGTTGTTATTTGTCATTGATGTCAAGTAATTGATTTCTAGTTTATATTAAGCTACAATATCTGTAACACCCCAAAATTGGCATCTTGCAACCCTAACCAATTTTGTTGCATTTGTCGCTCTTCTAAATCATCAAAGTCCTATTATACTAGGCAATTCTGAGTTTTCATTGACTCTACTTGACCTGAGTGTCAAATGCAGAAAATTCTAAATCTGTATTAACCATACATCATATTTAATTCCTAAATATCTATTTTGCTAAACAAACCCTATGATCGAATTAATTTAATTAATAAAGTCCTAGCACTTTAATTAAATTAAATTCACCCTCTTTAGCTGAGACACATGAAAAGGAATTAAATAATATTTAAATAAATATCCTCATTTCAATAATTGAATTTAATTATTCAGATAATTGAGAAAAAACAATTACGAGGTCATATTTATTTAATTAATTGGATATTCTCTCAAAAATCTTATTTCTATTCAGAAATGGAAACTTTGAATTAATTGTGCTTTAAAGAGAAATAAAACAATTAAATTCAAATAAAATAATATTAAATCAAAGAAAGAAAATAGTTAAAGCAGGAAGAAAACAATTTATTGAATTCTTTTTAATAAAGCTTTCTGTTTTTAA
>MU224653.1:261077-277484 GCA_018584345.1 Thuja plicata | reverse complement strand
GCTTGGATCTACAAAGGAGAAGACAACTCTGAAAGTATTCCTCCTTATGACATAAAACCTGAGCAATATGGCAAGGGTTTATCTATAATGCAACATTTTGGCTATAAAGGAGATGGCCCCATAGGTGTGAATCATAAGGGTTTGATTGCACCACTTGAGGCTATTGGTCATAGAATACGTGACTCTACAGGTATAGGCTTCCAAAAACTCACATTCCAATTGGGAATAAATAAGTTTGTACCTTGAGAAGATAAGAAACCAACATCTGAGGAAACACCTCAAATTGTAGAACCTGAAGACAACTTTGATGAGGATACATTTCCTTATCCTATTCCACCAGACCTGGAAGCATTCTTTGCTGAACCAGATAACTTTGTGCCACATGTTAGTACTATAGACATTGACAGTGATTCTGACACTACTACTTCAATTGCTCCATTAACTTATGAAGAGTGGAAATATATATATGCTCTGAACCCTAGTCATCAGAGTGATTTATTCATACCACCACACTTTCAAGAATGGTTTGATCAAGAATTCCATTCACTTCTCCTTACACAAGAGGCAAGTGATGATAGAAACACTACTGAGGTACCTAGGTCAATAGGTACTCATTTGACCATAGTAGAAGTTCTAGGTAGAACTCATCCCAACTAGGGACAAAGAGTTGATTTTACTCACGTCCTAGACATGAGACCTAATGATGAAACGGACTCCCATGAATATGAGTTTGACAGCTTATCCTATGCCACTTCTGATAGAGATAAAGATACAACAAATGCATATGAAAACCTTCTCGAAGTAGGTGAACGGTCTAGTGTAGGGCCACATGAGTCTGACTCCCTAGGTGTTGACATGTCGTCTACTACGGTCATTAGGAATCAAAGGGATTCGACTATAGCTTTGGAAGAGATTGCTTTGGGTCTCGACTTACTTGTTCATGCCTTTGATGATTATACCATGAATGCACTTGAACCCGTCACCCCTCTTTCACTTCACCATCCTGAGCTTATAGACTGGAACTCTACCTCACCATCTAATGAAGTCGTTACATTCCAGAATGATTATGCTCTTGCTTGTTACCTACACGCCGTCGAACCTGTAACATCTCCTACCAGCGAAGCAAGTGTCAACCTAACTGAGGCTGACATCAAGTATCTTAGTCACAAAATAAAAAGAAGAAAAAATAGACGCTCTGATGGTGAAAACCACCTTGTGGTAGTATCAGAGCCTAAAATAGTCAAAATAAAAGACGTATCCAAAGGTGAAAACCTCTCTGAGGCGCCCGAGGATGAGATACTTGATGCACTTCCGAGTCATTTTCAGGAAAGATCATCTGTCCTTATTGAACCAACTCAACCTATCAACTTGGGTATAGAAGCAAAACCTCAGATCATTCACTTGGCACAATCCCTATTAGAGGCAGAAAGAGAGGAATTCATCACATTCTTCAAAAAGAAAAAGATTAACTTTGCATGGAAATATTCAGATGTGCCTGGATTAGACCCTAATCTAATCATGCATCATCTATCCATCGCACTAGGTGTTAAGCCTGTCAAGCAGAAGCTTTGCAAAATGCATCCACATGTAGCTCTACTTGTCAAAGCCGAGTTAGAGAAATTGCTTAAGGTAGTGTTTATCAGAGTCATTGATTATGCAGAATGGATCTCTAATATTGTTCCAGTGTCCAAACATGATAAATCTATCAGAGTCTGCAAAGACTTCAGAGACCTGAATTTGGCATGTCCAAAGGATGATTTTCCATTGCCTAAGATCGATATGATCATAGATATGACTGCTGGGTATGAAATGTACTCATTAATGTATGGTTTCTTTGTTTATAACTAGATAAAGATTGCGCCAGAGGACCAAGAGAAAACAACTTTCACATGTGCTTGGGGCACCTTCTATTGGAATGTCATGCCCTTCAGACTCAAAAATGCCAGAGCTACATATCAAAGAGCAGTTACCACTATATTTCATGACATGATGCATAAAACTATGGAAGATTATGTGGATGACACTTTGGCTAAGAGTATGCACCAAAATAAACATCTTGCTGATCTAGGTCCTATCCTAGATCGTATGGAACAATTCAGTCTCAAACTCAATCCTAAGAAATGCACCTTTGGCATAACATCTGGAAAATTACTTGGCTATATCATATCTGCCAAAGGTATTGAAGTAGATCTTGCAAAAGTACAAGCTATTCTGGAAATGCCGCCACCTAAAAATATCAGACAAATTAGAGGACTTCAAGGCCGACTATAGTCTATCCGGCATTTTATCTCTCAACTAGCGGACAAGTCACAACCATTTACCAAGACTTTGCACAAGGGTGTGACTTATCAATGGAATAAAGAATGTGATGAAGGGTTCATGAAAATCAAGCAGTATCTTGCAAACCCACCAATCTTGATGCCTCCCATTCATGGGAAGCCACTTATACTTTACATATCTGCTATGGATACATCATTGGGTATCCTATTGGCTCAAGAAGATTAGCACAAGAAAGAAAGGGCTATTTATTACATTAGTCGGACTCTGGTCTCCTATGAAACAAAATGCTCTACTATAGAGAAGGCTTTCCTTGCAGTGGTGTTTGCTTCACAAAAAATGCGACACTATATGTTGGCTCATACTACACGTCTGGTTGCTAAAATTGACCCTCTGAAATACTTGCTCAGTAAAGCTACCCTCACAGGTAGACTAGCTAAATGGGTCATGATTCTTAGTGAGTTCGATATTGAATATGTTGAAAGGAAAGCCATTAAGGGCCAAGAAATAGCAGATCAGTTGGCGTAGGCACCTCTAGTTGATCATCAACCATTGCACATTGAATTTCTAGATGAGTCCATATTACTTCTTACACATCGCTCATGGACTATCTTTTTTGATGGTTCATTTACCCAATAGGGGTCAGGTGTTGGGATCTTGTTCATTACACCTCAAAGATACTCATTACCAAAAACATACAAAATGTTGTTTCCTTGTACAAACAACATTGCTAAGTACAAAGCTCTCATCAATGGTATGAAGATTGCCCTTGAGTGGCGCGTGGATGAGCTGAATGTTCTTGGAGATTCCCAATTGGTCATCAATTAGGTCAATGATATCTATCAGACAAGAGATGAAAAGTTGATACCTTACAAACGGTTGGTTGATGATCTTAAACAGTATTTTACTCACATCACATTTCAACAGGTTCTGAGGGCAGATAATAAAGCAGAAGACGCCATGACTACTCTTGCCTCTATGATGCAAATGCCTGAAAATGATTTTAGACATGAATTCCTAGTGGAGACGTTACACTACCCAGCCTATGACTCCCCTAACTCCCAGATGATCTATTCTATCATAGGACATGACTCATCCCACTACCATCACATATTCTCCTACCTACATGACCATATCATTCCAGACACTTACTCTCAGAATGAGAAACATCACCTAATTCATAGTGCTTCACAGTTCGTCATCATTGCTAATGACTTGTATAGATGTGGTCTAGATGGTACCCTCCTTAGGTGTTTAGAACCCGATGAGTCCAAACAAGCATTAGTAGAGGTGCATGAAGGCATCTGTGGGTCACACTCTAACGACCTGACATTAGCCCGCAAACTTATTAGAGCTGGTTACTACTGGCCAGACATGGAAAAAGAAGCAACATGGTTTGATAAGTCTTGCAAACAATGTCAATTGCATGGAAACTTGATTCACGCTCCAGCCAAGGAGCTGATTCCGTTCAGTACTTTCTAGCCATTTTAGCAATGGGCCTTTGATTTTGTGGGTCAGATCTACCCCTCGTCCTCCAATGGACATAAGTTTATCATTACAGCTATGGATTATTTTACTAAGTGGGTGGAGGCAGTCCCTCTCACCGTTGCCAGTGGCAAAATAGTAGCAATGTTTATTCTTAATTACATCATCTGCTGGCATGGTGTACCCTCGGTGATTATCATAGATAATGGGTGACAATTTAAAAATAAGGATTTGAAAAAGCTTTGCTCTAAGTTCAAAATTACTCAACACTGGTCTTCCATCTATTATCCTCAGGGTAATGGACAAGCGGAAGCTTCCAAAAAAACAATCCTTAAGATCCTGCATCGCACAGTACATAAATCCGGACGAGACTGACATCTTTGGATCAATCTCGCTCTTTGGGAATACAGGAGAAGTATAAGAACATCAATAGGGGCTACACCCTATGCATTGGTTTACAGAGCAGATTCTATGCTACCTATTGAGGTCGAGATTCCTTCTTTGCGAGTCTCTTTGAAGGGCCTCATTACTGATGAAGATACTAGAATAGCTCGGCTACAAGAGCTGGAATTACTTGATGAACATCTCCAAGTGGTGTTAGATCACCTGAGAGCATACCAAAAGAGGATGTCTAAAAGCTATAACAAGAAGGTCCGACCAAGAGACTTCCAAGCGGGTGATCTCGTTCTGAGAGAGAACCCTAAAAATTAGCAACATCGGGTCCAGAAAGGCATGTTTGAACCTAATTGGCTCGGTCCATATATTGTTACTGCAGTGTTTGGGTCTGGTACCTATCAACTCTCTACTACTGAAGGAGAACAACTCAAAGATCCCATCAACGCTCTTCATTTAAAGTGGTTCTACAGTTGAGACATCTTCAGTATGCTCATGTATATACTAAAGTCCTGGAAAAATTCTAAAAATCTGAAAAAGTCCTGAAAAAATGATCATCTTAGTGAAAACCTAGCAATAGGCGCTTTGATATATCTCCAAAAAAATCATATATTCCACAAATACAAAAAAATTAAAAAAATTGAAAAATACAAAAAAAGAGAAAAAGAAAAAAAAAAGTGCCATTGATGAAAACCTGGCAAACAGACGTCATGGTAGCAAAAAAAGAAATTCTGCCAAGAAGGTGAAAATGTGGTAAATAGGCACCTCTTTTTCCACAATGCTATATCTATCACATCACCACTTAGCTTTACACATTTGCTTTCCTTCTTTCCTGCTTACATTTGCTTTCAGTTCCTGTTAAGACACCAACTCACATAGATTGAAACTAGTCATACTCTCAGGGCAACCCTCCTAGTCTTGGGGGCATTGTCTTATTATCTTTTGGATCTACTTTGTGATAGTCACCAATGATTCTCACTGCGTCTGCCTACTGTCACTTAGCTTATACAGAGCTCTCTCTTCTTAATCATCTCTCTCGCGTCAGTCACCAGTGGTTCTCACTGCGTCTGCCTACTGTCGCTATTCTATCGAGATTTCTCACATCCATTCCAGTTAGAGTTATACTCACACACTCTATCTATCGATACTCGGTCTTGATGACTCTATGCTTTAGTTTGTACATCTCTTTCGGTCACTTTCGTGACACTATGGTTCCTTTGTGAACCCTCCTAACTTGTCATTGATTCAGCGCCATACACTTGGGGGCAATCACATCTCATTTTTCCTCGTAACATACATCAAGTCAGTCATCATTACTTGGGGGCATGGGTCCCCCATTCGATCACATCTTTGGTTTACACTTGAGTCAGTAATCTTGTTACTTCTCAAGGACAAGTCGCTACTGACACAAACTGGTGTTTTTCAACACCACCATAACAGTGTTTTTTAACACTATCTTTGGACACATATGTGTTTTTAACACACATCGGATATCTCAAACGTAAACACATATCGATAACAATCAAACAAAATGCACTCACAAGCACAACGGTGTTTTTCAACACCTCATACACATCTACATTTGAAAACTTTAAAACAGGCTGAGCTATGCTTGAATATTTATTTGTATGCTATCTATTCTTATGGATTTCATTGACATTTTCTTTGTCTATTGCTTGTTGGCATAGTCCCGATGATCTGGCAACGTAAAATAAATAGGGTGTATGTGATAAGAGCTCTCGCAATAAGGTGGAACAACCTCACATCCCTCGATCTTGTTTATTTGTACGCCATGGTGAGGTCAGTACTATCTCCTTGCTTGTTATTGCTTTGTTTGTTATTGTTTTGCTTGTTATTGATCAATTTTTTTATGCATGATCGCACTCATGGTTATCTTGGCTTTGAATGCCTCGATACTGGTGTACTCTTGCAACATTAACTGAAAACAATGTTCAGGTCATCTTGGCTTTTGTGCCCTGGTGCTTATGTTCGTTTCCTACATTTTATCCGATGATAAGTCATATTCATATCCTTATGGTTGCATTGTGGCGCTAGTAAGGGTTGTATTGAATTTTAATGTTCCAAAATATGCTCAATGATGATGATTATACGATGGGTCTCACAACCATGTCCTAGAATTGCACCTTCATATTGCATTTAGCATAGGATTGCATTTTCATTCTAGACTTGCATTGTGACAATGATTCAGTGTTTGCTTCATTGCATTCTCCTGGGTTCATACATAGGGGAGTTCTTCTTTAGAGTCTTGGTTTCATCATGGCTGACCAGGTGTTTGATCCTCGCTCTCTATCTTCAGCTATATACTCAACCCATCGAAATCAAAATCTGACACTTCTATATAGCTCAAAATCGCATTTTAAAATTTTTGGGACTGACGCGATTGGATGCTTGTGCAGTCACCCTTCTGACATCACTTTCTTGTCAGAATCTTATTGTATCATCATTTTCTCAAATCTTTGACTTTTTCTTCAAAAGTCAATTCTGGTCAACCCCAGTCAAACTTGGTCAACCAGACCTTGAAATCTCTCAAAATTGATTCTGAATCTTCTGAATTCTTCCATAATCTATTCTGAGTTCTCTTTGATCTTTGAATCAACATCTATCTACGATTTTTCACTCTTCATCATCATTATGACATGTCATCTTTTGATTTTGCTCCCGAGGGGGCAGGATGGTTACATCATTGAATCTATTCCAATTAATCTAATCTGATTTTCAAAAATCCTCACCACTTGGGGCATGTTCAGTTTTTTGTACCTCACGGTCAAAACTAGGTGTTCCATGCTTTTCAATCACTTGGGGCATATTTAGTTTTTCGTACCTCACGGTCAAAACTGGGTGTTCCATGCTTTTCAATCACTTGGGGCATGTTCATTTTTTTGTACCTCACAGTCAAAACTGGGTGTTCCATGCTTTTCAATCACTTGGCGCCATGTTTAGTTTTTCATACCTCATAGTCAAAACTGGGCGTTCCATGCTTTTCAATCACTTGGGGCATATTCAGTTTTTCGTACCTCACAGTCAAAACTGGGCGTTCCATGCTTTTCAATCACTTGGGGCATATTCAGTTTTTTGTACCTCACGGTCAAAACTGGGTGTTCCATGCTTTTCAATGACTTGGGGCATGTTTAGTTTTTCGTACCTCACGGTCAAAACTAGGTGTTCCATGCTTTTCAAATCACTTGGCGCCATGTTTAGTTTTTTGTACCTCAATCAAAACTGGGTGTTCCATGCTTTTCAAATCACTTGACGCCATGTTTAGTTTTTTGTACCTCACGGTCAAAACTAGGTGTTCAAAATCCTTTCTTCTGTGCTTCAGGCATCAGAATATTCTTTTAATCAATGCGCTGCTTGCACATCAATTCAAAGAGGGGCAAAATGTAACACCCCAAAATTGGCATCTTGCAACCCTAACCAATTTTGTTGCATTTGTCGCTCTTCTAAATCATCAAAGGCCTATTGTACTAGGCAATTCTGAGTTTTCACTGACTCTACTTGACCTGAGTGTCAAATGCAGAAAATCCTAAATTTGTATTAACCATACATCATATTTAATTTCTAAATATCTATTTGGCTAAACAAACCCTATGATCGAATTAATTTAATTAATAAATTCCTAGCACTTTAATTAAATTAAATTCACCCTCTTTAGTTGAGACACATGAAAATGAATTAAATAATATTTAAATAAATATCCTCATTTCAATAATTGAATTTAATTATTCAGATAATTGAGAAAAAACAATTATGAGGTCATATTTATTTAATTAATTGGATATTCTCTCAAAAATCTTATTTCTATTCAGAAATGGAAACTTTGAATTAATTGTGCTTTAAAGAGAAATAAAACAATTAAATTCAAATAAAACAATATTAAATCAAAGAAAGAAAACAGTTAAAGCAGGAAGAAAACAATTTATTGAATTCTTTTTAATAAAGCTTTCTGTTTTTAACTGGCTTTTCTATTTGTTTTATTTCAAAAAGGAAAGTTCTATTTTGATCCTCTCAGAGTCTATAAAAGAACTCTCATTCTTCATTCAAGCCCCTGATTACCCCCTGATTACTCCCTGAATTATTAGAAAAAATATGTATTGTTAGAATACTGAATTATTGTCATGCTTCATATAGAATAACTTCATTTTTGCAATAGCATAACTTCAATTTCTAGAATAATGGCATTTAGCAATCATGTTTAGATTATCTCACATCTTTCATTTCTTAGCATAATATTGCATTGTGTTGCATTCATCATGATAAATCCTTCGTTCTTAGATTGGTCCATGGTTGTGAGACTCGTTCTGAGAGCAATTTCAAAAACCCCGTCTAGATAGAAGGCAATAGGTTGAATCACGCAGGTAGATAAGATGAATAATCTCATATTCAGTCTTGTATGTACCTGGTGAAGAAGGACTATGTTGAAGTGTGTGGTTGATTAACAAGGCCAAAATTAACACATACAATATCATTCGGAGAGGAAATTAATTGGGCAGATAATAAAGGTCAGAGAGTAATAAGGTACTATTGGTATAATTTTTTACTTAACATTTAATGTTGTTAAGTCAGTAAATCAAGAAAGGTCAAGTCGGTAAAGGGAACAAGCCTAGTTACCGAGAAGAGAGAAGTCTATTGGTAAAGTGAAGTGTTATTAAGTCAAGCAAAGAAAAGCAAATCACCGAGAGAAGTTGACAACTGGGAAAAGGTTAGTCACCGAGAAAGGTTGGTAACCGAGCAAATTTAGATACTGAGTGAAGTCAGTCATTGAGTCACCAAGCCTGGAATAGAGTTTTAATTCAAGGATCAAAATGCATTTAATGCGAAGGAACAAAGATCAAGAAGATGCTAAGGATGAAGACTATTTTTTTACAGAGATCTACAGTCATGAAAATTCAAGTTCAAAATTTGAGATGAAGATTAAGCAACAAAAGGGAAGTTGTGAGTTCCAAGAATAGTGCAAGTCCCGAGGTGAAGTTTAACCATTTAACCAAGTTGCAAATACATTGAATCGGTTCAAAAAGATGATCTGACGGCTGAGAGAAAATAAATGAAAACCTAATAAAGGAGATTAAGAGGCAAAAAAAAAGGCTTATATATTGATGATCTTGTATGTTTATGAAAGAGATGTTGGAAAATTGAAAGGTTGAAATGTGGTCAACCTACCGAGTGAAGCAGAGAAGAGAAAAGAGGTGAAGATCCAATCCAGAGAAGAGATTGATGAGTTATTGATGTCAGTAGTGATAGAGATTGCATAATGGATCTGATCAAGCAAGAGGTAGTTGTAGCTATACATACCAAATCATTACACTGTTGCTTATTAACCTTTGTAACAGAAAAATCTCTTAACCAAGTGGACCTAATAAGTCCTTTTGTAAATCCTTGAGAAAGGTAACATTCTAGTATGAAGTTTTAAGCCCTCTGACTAGGCCACTCCTAACAGGGTGAAGATCCTAACATATCTAAGGTAAATCCCCTAATAGGGTCACATATAACAAATGTGCATTGTATTATTTAATAGGATTGGCTCTTAACAATCATACTTCAGAAGAGTATTTATTTTTGTGGGTGACAATTCCCACGAAGGTTTTTCCCAAATTGGGTTTCCTCATTAAATTTGGTGTAATGTGTGTTGCATTGATAATTTTGGATGTTATTTTCTTATGGTATATGTTATTGATTGAGATAAGTAGAGTTATCATAGTTTCATTTGTTGTTTTTATTTGAGTTACCGAGTTGAATCAGAGATCTAAGTTTTAAGTTATATGATTCTATATTTTTTTATTCACCCCCCCTCTTAGTAAACCAACACAAAAATTTTAGTCTTACATAACACGTATGGGTTATGAATGTTGGAAATGAGTTGAATAACTGAGACGAGGGGTGAATCAGTTACCACAAAAAAAAATCCAAGTCCCTTAGATGTCTTAATCAAACTTATCACTGTTACTCGGTTAACATAGATATTCTGTTGTCACTCAGTTAACAATGTAAATCTTAAGATATTAAATTTGATTATCCTTTAGTGATTAAGTGTAGAAACATAAAGCATAAAGCAAATAACATGTACACAGATAACACCAAGATTTAACATGGAAACCCAATTTGGGAAAAACCACCAATTGCAACTAGTTACTATTTTTCACTCTTCTAAAGTGAGCCTTGTTAGGAGCCAACCCTGTCAAAGGTTACAATAACACACTGTTAGGGTGATAATGTTAGAGGATTTAATCACCATGTAAGGAGTGGCCTTGTTAGAGGTCTTCAAACACTTCAATGTAGAAATGTCACCTTGTGAGAGGATTGACTATTAAGTCTACTTTGTAAAGAGATTTTAGATCACTGCAACAATTGTTAGAGAGTAACAATGGATTGGACTGTTTGAAGAAGCACTTGTCTTTGCTGATTCAGATCTCTACTCTAGCTTTAATAACTTGATCCTCATTGATCAAATATTCTATTGTAGCTCTGTATGTTCTGTCCTTAATCAGAATCGTATCCGATTTCAACTCTACTCTTCATATCACAAACACACACATTATCAAAAATTCTAGTCCAAAATTGACCTTGTATATATATGAAAGGCCTTGTCAAGTCGGCTTGAATAACCTTCCAAATAAATAATAAAACTTAAGTCTGTCAGTTGCATATAACCAATTACCCATAAAATGTAAACTGTTGTTAGTTGGCTAACACTAAAAGCATAACTCGGTTAACACTATAATCCTTCAATGCCCGACCAATACTGTAATGCCCGAGCGAACTCGGTTAGAACTAAAAATCACTTTGGTCTTCTTTAATGCCTGAGAGAACTTGGAATACACTGACTGTGCTCAGTTTGGGTATAGACATTTGTGTAACATCACTATATTTTTGTAAACATCAATGACAATACACAATTGAATAATTGTCATCAACAATCTCCCTCTTTGGCATTGATGGCAACAAAACATGTCATAATGCAAAGAATTATAGAGCAACAGACACAAGAATCAAATTTTAGTAATGTCCTTAGCTTCATTCTGATTCTCATCCAGAAAACTCCCTCTGTCTCCACAATCACTAAAATATAGATTTCCCCCTCTTACATTAATCTTTGTTTTTGATAAAATTTATCCCCCTATCATTAATAATCTCTTTCCTTCTATAATTTCTTTTGGCATGACATCAATAATCTCCCTCTTTGACAACTAATGCCAAAGACACTATCCAATACATATCCAATGAAGTTCTAATGTACCTGTTTGTACTAATTCATATGCAATGAGCTCTGACAATCTGCATCAACATGTTAAATCTATTTTGTAGCTCATTGATGAATACTAATATGTCCATTAGTGAGCCTCACTTAGGGTAATCACCCCTAGCTTTCCTCTAAGATACAAGAATTCATCCTTAGGTAATGATTTTGTGAATATATCTACAATTTGTTCTTTAGCATTCACATATTCCAACCTTACTTCCTTGTCCTGAACCAATTCTCCCAAGAAATGATACTTTATTGCTATATGCTTATTCTTATTATGCATCATAGGGTTATTTGAAATGTTAATAGCACTAGTGTTGTCACAGTAGATAATAATTGGTTCTTTGATTTCCTCCTTCATACCTGACAATAATTGTTTGAACCATATGATATTTGAACAATTCACTGCTGCAGCAACATACTTTTCCTCTGTTGTATACTGAGAAATGCAATTTTGTTTCTTGCTTGTCCAGGAGACTAGCCTCTTACTAAGAAATAATGCTCCACCACTTGTTCTCTTTTTTTCATCAACACTTCCTTCCCAATCAACATCACTAAAAGTCTTCAAATCAAAGTTTCCTCCTTTCTTATACCATAATCCATACTCTTCAGTACCCTGAAGATATCTCAGAATCCTTTTGATAGCCACCAAATAATTCTCTCTAGGATTAGTTAAAAACCTTGCAACAATACCAACTACTAATGCAATATCAGGTCTAGTGTGAACAACATATTGAAGTTTACCAATCATGGATATGTAGGTAGTCTAATTTACTTCCTTTGAATCATCATCCTTAGAAAACTTATGTCCAGTAGACATAGGTGTCCCAATTGGTCTGAAATCTTCCATTCCAAATTTCTATAGTATCTCTTTGATGTATTTAGACTCGGTAATGTAGATACTATCCTTCATCTGATAAACTTGTAAACCAACAAAGAATTTGAGTTCACCAAACATAGACATCTCAAATTCCTTACTCATAGCTTTGGAGAATGCTTTGCATAAATCATCATATCCAGTAAACAATATATCATCAAAAAATATCTCTGCTAATAGTATCTTGTTCTGAGGTCCTTCTTTGATGTACAAGCTACTATTGTAATTAGTTCTCTGAAATCCAATACTTATCAAGTAACCATGCAATCTTTCATACTAGGCTCTAGGAGCTTGCTTCAATCCATACAACGCTTTGTGCAGTTTGCAAACCATATTTATTTTGTTAGGGTCTACAAAACCTTTAGGTTGCTCAATATAGACTTCTTCAAGAATTCCATTCAAGAATGTAGATTTCACATCCATTTGGTGTACCTTGTATCATTTATGTGAAACATATGCCAGAAGAGTTCTGATTCCTTCAACTCTTACAGCAGAAGAAAAAGTTTCTCCTTAATCAATACCCTCTTCTTGAGCATATCCTTTACATACTAATATTGCTTTGTTTCTGGAAACTTCACCTTTTTCATTCATCTTGCTTCTGAAAACCCACTTAGTACCAATCACATTCTTGTCTTTTGGTCTAGGTACAAGGGTCCAGGTTTTGTTATTTTCTATATGCTCAATCTCTTCATTCATGGCTTCTATCCAGCTTTCATCATTCAATGCATGTTTAATAGATCTAGGTTCAATTTCACTAAGCAAACATGTACCCTTAATTTTGTTCCTTGTCATTATACCTTTTGTCTGATCTCCAATTATTTTCTTAGGTGCATGATGCCTTCTAAAATATTTTTCAAGTATAGGTTCCTTCCTCTTTGATTCTGGGCTTGATCCACTTGGTTCACCATGTTCAAAAATTCTATTATGCTCTTCCAACTGGTACTCGGGTTCCACTATATGAGACTCGGGTGCCACTTTTTGAGATTTGGGTGCCTCTCTCCTGACTCGGTTCCCTCTATGTGTGATCCAGTTTCTTCAGTATAAGACTCGGTTTGTTCAGTTAGAAGCTCGGGTTGCATAGGTTGCAACAAGGTTTGTGCTGATGAATTCAGTGGTTGACGTGGTTGCTATCCAATCACCATTGCCTGTGTCTTAGGTATAGTATCAGGTTCATAATACACAAATTTTTTGTAGTCCTTAGGCTCTTTACTGCTCTTTTCTTCACTTCTCTCTGCAAACTCATCAATCTTTACATGTACGCTTTCTATGAATTTATGAGTAGTAAGCTTCAAACATTTATATGCTTTTCTTTTACAGGAGTAGCCTAGGAATATACCTTCATTACCTTTTACATCAAATTTTCCATTTCTTGCTTCCTTCAAGATGTAACATTTACTTCCAAATACTTTGAAAGAACAAACATTAGGTTTATAGTTGTTACCACCTATTCTTTCTCGTCGTTTATTGGCTTTCATGTTTTTCTTTCTTTTGAGTTATGTGAATTAAGTGACATGTGTTTCAAAGTCGGTCCTCCCATTGAACTACAAACCTTGAACTATTTTAGTTCAAAGTTCAAGGTTCAACCATCAGGTGTAAATTGTAACAAGCCTTGGGTGGTAGCCAGTCCATGCCTTTTTATGATGCTTAATTTATTTGTAAATTTACTAAGGGGCAGTGCTTCAATTTCAAGCATTCAGAATGATTCAAGTTGAGATTCAGAGTTCAAAAGTTGCAGAAGTTTGGCAATCCAGTTTACTGAAAGGAATAGACGCATGCTTTTTAATGAAAACACATGATTTTATGATTGTGAATCATCCAAAGAGGTGAATACAGATATAAGTACCTTATTAATGATTATTTTAATGGAATTTAATTTCATTTATTCTCAACATTGCAGATAAGCCAAATGAAAGAATGCAAGAGAAAATGAAGAAGTCAGATTTTCTGGAGTTTTATATACCTGTACTCAGAGATGCGTAACTTACAGCTCTAACATAATTTTCTCACTCACTCCAGTAAAGTTTTAGAAAACTAGGATTGTGGAAACATATCCAAAATTGAGCTCAATCCAACGGTGGAATAAGACTTTATGCCCCTCGCATGGAGATACATTTTGTTTGTCAGAGATATTTTCAGTCCGCCCAGCATAACAAATATTTTTATTTTTGGTTTAACATATTCAAATGCCACTTGTCCAAATATAATTTAATATGTTAAGCCATATCCTTATAAACTTTAAAATCAATAGTTTATAAAGATATCATGTTCTAAAAAAAGAAATACTTTGGGAATGAATGAAAAATATTTTCAAGAATCAGTTATGGGATAAAAATCAAAAGTTATGGGAAGTGAAAGGACAAGGTGAAAGTATCCAAGAATCAGTTAACCAGGAAAGGGGCTGAAGATTATTTATTGGAAGATTTTGATGAAGCAGGGGTTCATCTTCTTTCTAGCAGTTTGTTGGCTACAGGAGGGGGTTTTCCACTTTATGACGTTTCTATAATTTGGAAGAGGGATGAAAGGGAATGATATTTTGTTTTTACAGACTTGTCAATGTGGCAGAGATATAATTGATCTATTGGTTACTTTATCAAATGTTTAAGAATAAAGGGGAAATGTATATTTTGATCAGTAGGTTTTAGTATATGTTTTTCCCAATTGAAATAAATCTTTTGGTGGTTCCAATCATTTTTAAACGTTGTCCTGTCTCATTTTGTCAAGTTCAAGTATGTGTTATGGAATTTGTAGTCTTTATGCCTCATATGTTCGTAAAACAAAATGTTAACTTTTCTTTTGTTTCTCTGTGCTGGGAAAGTTAAATCAATGGTCTGTTGGTCTTTATTCGTTTCTTTCTCCGTCTTTAATCTGAAAATCGCATTTACATAATGTTTATGAGTAGATGTTAGTGTGCCTTCCATGCCTTCTGGTTAAAGGTATAATATTTATTTCATTCATTGTAAATCATAAGAGGGAGTTGTACCTCTCAATTAAGAGGAGAGTTATCAATCCAATGATAACTCATCCAACTGTTGGTAGCATTTGTTCTTCTATTTGGGCATTTTGGGTCTTTCTTTACATATATATTTTAGAAGGACAAATCTGTTTACTAATAGATTTTTGGTGACTCTATTGTGGAATGAAACTGAAGATTACTTCTTTTAATTATTTTCTCCAGTTTTTAAATTATCTCAGTGTAAAAGAGATTAGAGACTCCATGTTATAATTTTTAGAATCTTTTGGTTAAAAAGAGTCCAGTGTATTATGGTGTTGGTTGCAGCCCTACCATGGAGACCCTCGTTTGGGCCTCTTTCTCTGTCATTACATTCAGCCCTACCTAAAAGGCCAAAAGAGTATGTTCCTACATTTGCTGGAGATAAAAATAAATGCCCGGAATATCACATTAAAGCATTCAATGTTGCCTGTAGTATTCTTGGTGTACAAGAAGAAAATGTCTATGTGAGATTGTTTGTTGGAAGCCTGATTGGTAAAGCTACAGATTAGTTCCAAAATTTACAAAGTGGATGCATTACCTATTGGAATGACTTGGAGGTAAAATTTATTGATAGATTTGGATCCGCAGTTGATATAGGTGAATTACTAGTAAATTTTGTTCAAATCAAGATGAAGGAAAATGAATCTATGAGAAGTTTCATTGACAGATTTAATAGATGTGTTGTAAAATGCCTCAAGCGAGTCAACCAACTAAAAATAATCAGTTATATGTTTTTATTGCTGCATTGTAAACTGAGATCAAATTTTTGTTAAGGCAAAAGAAATTACAAAATCTAGAAGATGCTCAAAGGGAAGCTGTGGAAATAGATGATTGTATGACTTTGAGTGGAATAAAGTGTGTGAATACATATGCTACAAATATATCTCAATCTAAAATTTATCTTTGTGACCAAAATGTGTATCCAAAGAAATTCCCTTTACAAAGGAAACCTGTCATGAAAATAGTGCAACAAACACAATCTATTTCTTGTTTCCAGAACTTGACTTCTTTTAATTATCACGACTTCCAATCACCTCTTGTGATTGAAAATAGTCCTTCTAGCATTGCTGGAATATATCATTTACATATTGAGCATGAGGATGCATTAAAATATATATATATATA
>MU224653.1:250646-261027 GCA_018584345.1 Thuja plicata | reverse complement strand
TATATATATATATATATGATCATACCACACTAGCATAAAATTCATTAACATACCCACATGCATCATCCATTGAACAAAGATCCAATAATGGAATATTGAATGCAATCTTACCGGAAAATATTTCCTTTTCAGATTTTGAGCCTTTTACATTTGATGTTACTAATGCTTTTCCAACAAGCAATGATGATCAAATTGATATGATGGAGCAACAAAAGCAAGTAATTGGAAATAAAAATTTAGACGAATTTTTTTTGAAAAATGTTTCTTTTTCTGAATTTGATTCTTTTGCATTTGAAGTATCTAATGCAGTTCCAGTGAGTGGTCTTGATCAGACAGATATAGAAACCCAACACAATAAAGAAAAGTGTAGTAGTGAAAAGATGAATGATTTTTCTTATCCTGATATACAAACAGATTATGAGTCTCTCCAATTGATCATGTGAAAGATAATGATGAATATTTGCAGCCCAAATCATTACAAGAGCATGGTAGTAACAATAACTTGTTTACCTCTATTTTAATATCACATACACAAGCTGTATTAAAGGTATTCAAATTTGATTGTGAAAATGAGTCATTTGATACTCAGCCCATGCTGGAATCTTGTGGACTTGAAGATAATGATAGTGATGCATCTTCTGAAAGTAAATTTCTTGTAGATCCAAATACAAATTTAAATGTGGAATTTGTTACTAATCATACTCACAATTTGGAAGAAGGTTGCACTACCAAGGGTCTTATTTATTTTTCAAAGAGTCACATGGAAGATACTGGTATTCCTTATCGATTTATTCAACATGGTGTTAACACATTGTAGAGAGAAGTTTACAATGTGGAGTGGATTTTTGGGCTTGACATTCTATTTAAGAGGCTTGCACATTTTATTGTTGGGCCTTTCCTCACAGTGGTTGTAGTATGGCTGTTAGGAATGGTACTTCTTACATTTCAGCCACTTTTCTGGGCCAGCAAGTACTTCTCTCAACTGGAAAATGGCTTCACTTGAGAAACACATGCATCTCTGAAGGTATGGGCTGCTTTCCTATCCCTTGTAAATAATTTTTGTTGTGCTTTAGATTTAGGTGTCTTGGTGTATTTTATTTTCAGCTGCCTTAGTTTTGGCTTGTTGTATTTTTCTCTGCTCCCCTCTGCACTCTGCAAGCAACTCCTTGTTATCGGCTTTGAATCCATTGCCCAATGGCTAGGCACTACTCTTTATTAACCAGAAATGATAGATTATTCATGTTCTTTTCAGTCCACATCCCTAGTCGAAGCCATTGTTACCACCTATTCTTTCTTGTCATTTATTGGCTTTTGTGTTTTTCTTTCTTTTGAGTTACGTGAAGCAAGCGACATGTGCTGCAAAGTTGGTCCTCTCATTGAAGTACAAACCTTGAACTATTTTAGTCAAAGTTCAAGGTTCAACCATCGGGTATAAATTATAACAAGCCTTGGGTGGTAGCCAGTCCATACCTTTTATTGATGCTAAATTTATTTGTAAATTTACTAAGGTTCAGTGCTTCAATTTCAAGCATTCAGAATGATTCAAGTTGAGGTCAAGAGTTCAAAAGTTGCAGAAGTTTGGCAATCTAGTTTACTGAAAGGAATAGACGCATGTTTTTTAATGAAAACACACAATTTGATGATTGTGAATCATCCAAAGAGGTGCCTACAGATATAAGTACCTTATTAATGATTATTTTAATGGATAATTCAATTCCATTTATGCTCAGCATTGACAGGTAAGCCAAATGAAAGAATGCTAAAGAAAATGAAGAAATTAGATTTTCTGCAGTTTTATATACCTGTACTCAGAGATGCGTAACTTCCAGCTCTGACATAATTTTCTCAATCTCTCTGGTGAAGTTGTAGAAAACTAGAATGGTGAAAACATATCCACAATTGAGCTTGATCCAAAGGTG
Organism: Thuja plicata; assembly: GCA_018584345.1. Classification (NCBI taxonomy): domain Eukaryota; kingdom Viridiplantae; phylum Streptophyta; class Pinopsida; order Cupressales; family Cupressaceae; genus Thuja; species Thuja plicata. Next base: position 259,108 of record MU224653.1, on the reverse strand, counting down.
GAATAAGATTTTATTCCCCCTGCATGGAGACACATTTTGTCTGTTAGAGATAATTTCAGTCCGCCCAACATAAAAAATATTTTTTATTTTTGGTTTAACATATTCAAATACCACTTGTCCAAATATAATTTAATATGTTAATCCATATCCTTATAAACTTTAAAATCAATAGTTTATAAAGATATCATGTTCTAAAAAAAGAAATACTTTGGGAATGAATGAAAAATATTTTCAAGAATTAGTTATGGGATAAAAGATGAAAAGTTACGGGAAGTGAAAGAACAAGATGAAACTATCCAAGAATCAGTTAACTGGGAAAGGCGTTGAAGATTATTTATTGGAAAATTTTGATGAAGCAGGGTTTCTTCTTCTTCCAGCATTCTATTGGCTATAGGAGGGGATTTTCCACTTTATGAAGTTTTTGTAATTTTGGCAGAGGGATGAAAGGGAATGATATTTTGTTTTTACTGACTTGTGAATGTGGTAGGGATATAATTGATCTGTGTGTCATGTTATCAAATGTTTAAGAATAAAGGACAAATGTATATTTTGATCAGTAGGTTTTATTATATGTTTTTCCCAATTGAAATAAATCTTTTGGTGATTCCAATCATTTTTAAACATTGTCCTGTCTCATTTTGTCAAGTTCAAGTATGCGTTATGAAGTCTGTAGGCTTTATGCCTCATATGTTCATAAAACAAGATGTTAAATTTTCTTTTGTTTCTCTGTGCTGGGAAAGTTAGATCAATGGTATGTTGGTCTTTATTTGTTTCTTTCTCCGTCTTTAATTTGAAAATCACATTTACATCATGTTTATGAATAGATGTTAGTGTGCCTTCTGTGCCTTCTGGTTAAAGGTATACTCTTTATTTCATTCATTGTAAATCATAAGAGGGATTTGCACCTCTTAATTTAGAGGAGAGTTATCAATCCAATGATAACTCATCCAACTGTTGGTAGCATTTGTTCTTCTATTTGGGCATTTTGGGTATTTCTTTGTATATATTTTTGAAGGACAAATCTATTTACTAACAATAGCCATACCATAATTCAAAAGGTGTCTTCTCAGGACCTTTCTTTAGTTAAAATCTATTCAAGGTGTGAATCGCAGTGTTGATGGCTTCCTTCCAGTATTCGGCAGCAACATTCTTTTCAATCATCAAGGTTCTTGCACAATCCATAATAGATCCATTTCTTCTTTCTGCTATCCCATTTTTTTGTGGTGTACCTGGGGCAGATACTTGTCTCTCGATTCCTCTTTCATTACATAATTTATTGAACTCATTAGAAATGAATTCACCTCCTCTATCAGATCTTAGGCATTTAAGTTTCTTTCCTGTTTCCTTCTCAACTCTGGCAAGGTACCACTTGAACTTCTGAAAAGCTTCTGATTTTTCTTTGAGAAACATAACAGTCATCATTCTAGAATGGTCATCAACAAATAGAATGAAATACCTCTCAACTGTTTAACTTGTTTTTCCAATTGGTCCACACAAATCAGTATGCACTAACTCCAATAATTCTTATGTATGGTAATTCTTGCTCTTGAAACTAGTTTTCCCCATCTTCTCAATTTGACATTGTTTGCATATTGCCAATTCAGATTTCTTCAGAATAGGAAACCTCTTACTCTTTTGTTCTTGCTTATGTTGACCAGGTTATCAAAATTCACATGACACAACCTTTTATGCCATAACCATATTTCTTCTTCTTGTGCAATAAAACATGAACTTTCAGTGAGATCAAGATAGAATAGATTACCTTTTGTTTGCCTACGAGTTGCAACTAGGTTTCCTTTACCATCCAGGAGCTTGGCCTTACCATTCACAAATTCTACCTTGAAACCAATGTTACTCATTTGTGCCACACTTAGTAGATTACGTCTTAGTCCTTCAATCCAATAAGCATTATCACATTTGATTCCTTCTGTTAGAGAAATACAACCTTTACCTTTCAGATAGCAAGGTTCCTCATTCCCAAAATTGACACTCCCACCATCATAGTGCTCAAGATGTTCAAATTTAGTTTTATCACCAGTCATGTGGTGAGAACAACCACTATCAATTATCCAAGTGTCATTCTTTCTAATATGAGAGTAAAGTGCAGGCTTTTCATTATCTTCATTGTCTAACTCATCCTTAATAGAAATGTAAACCATTTCATCTTTATCTTCATCACTATCAGAATCTTTAGCAATATAACAAGATTTATTACCTTTGTCCTTGTAGCTTTTGTAACTCTTGAAATCCTTCTTGCCTTTGTACTTTTTTAACTTTTTCTCATCTTTGTCTTCTTTGTTTGGGCACTTGGCAATATTGTGACCAACCTCATTACATGAAAAGCAAATCAATGGTATTTTTCCTTTGTACTTTCCTTTGGCAGCTCTCTTTGAAAGTAATGCTTCAATGATTTCTAGATCTTCATCATCAGAATCATCATCACTATCATTGTCAATGTGTTTTCCTTTCATCTTACCAAGGTTTAATTTAGCTTTGAATGTAGACTCAAAATTGCAAGGATTAGGAGAGTAATTGTCAAAGTTATCCAACTCAAAAGCTATTAGCCTTCCAACCAATTCATCTAGAGTTATATCATTACTACACCTCATCTCTTGAATAGATGAAACTCTATTAACATAGATAGGAAGTAAATTTCTCAAAACCTTACTAACCACTCTTTTGTCTTCAATTATTCCACTGTCAGCTCTTATGGACCTAACACCTTCTTGATTTTGTTGACGGGACTTTGTGACCGGTCCTATCAATAGTGATAAGTTGTCACCGGGTAATGGGGTACCGGCCAACTTCACCTGTAAAGGTTATTCGGAGAATAAATTCTCTGGGCCTTCAAGCACCTGAGTGTTGGGTCTCGATGGTGCGGGGATGCTAAGTTGGATAAGTGACTGTTTGTTCGGGGGGATAGGTGGTTTTACTCGTCTTCTTCATAGGTTTTGGCTATGGGGGTGGGGTTTTATGCAAGCACATTAAGTTTACCAAATTAAAAACAAAAGATAGGCCAAAGTTAGAGTTTATTACTTCTACTTATAGTTATGCCATACATTCCAAAGATCAACAATGCTCCACTGTAAGAACTTAAACTAAATACTGAATACATACAGAACCAATGATTCATACATATTCAATAGCAAGGGGAGGTGAGATCACTAATCTAAACATAACATTAGAGAAAAGGACATTAGAAACATATAATACAAAAGAGATTTCTAACTCAGAGATCAGAACATCAACATCATCATTGCCAGAAACTATTCTTCCTTCTTCATTAACATAGTATTCTAGCATCACTGGTGTATACATCCAGGGCTCCAAGGGAGCATCTAACAACTAAGAATTATTGAGCATTGAGCTCCTGCAACTACTGGAAATGAAAATGCTAATAGTATTGGACTGTGAAAAAATCAATTTTGCCGACCCTTGTTATGAGGTCAAACTCATTATTTATACACATAGTTTTTCCCTAAAACTAACCTAATCTAACTGTACACTCAAATTTAAAATACATTATCCGTTGGTCGGTACTACCTGCACCACTTACAATCAACTTGAAAAGAGCAGAGGTCTGACAAGGTGGAAGAAGAAGACAAGAAAGCTAGAAGAATTGACATAGAAGAGAGTGCCAGGGTGTTAATAGAAGAAATCCAATCCTCTTGGTATTCGAGGCAACATGCCTCATCAATGCAAAATGTGGCTCACTGTCTTCGATGCACCAGGTAGTTAATGCTGGAGTGGCACCTCAAGAAAATCACCTGTCAGAATCATCCCTCTGTCTGACATGCCTTATCAAAATCACCTACCTACTAACCCCCTTATTAACTGCTTGAAAATGACCGATCGGCTCCGTAGAACCTAGACACGGGTCATTGAAAGAATACAAAACTTTGGGTTTGGAATTCTGGAGTCCAGGAGCTTACGCACATAGAATAAAGAATTACAAAACTTTCACGCTATTGGTGAAAATATCTAGAGTCCAGAGAACTTTACTGTCCCTTGTTGTTCTTGAAGGCCTCCAAAATCTAGCCAATGCCATCCTTGTCTATGTCATTGATATTATCCCACCAGTTGCTAACGACCCCGAACTGTTCCTCAATATCTCTGGCCCCATCTCAGAATTCTGTAGCTACCTTTACTGTATCATGGGCCCAGAGCATCATTTTTGATAACCTAGATAAATTTCCTCCATCAAAATCCCTAGCGGACTAGTACCGAGATTCCATTAGCTTGTCAAACTTGCCCACAAAAAAATCTACTGGAGTGCATGTCCCAGTAGTGAAGGGTTAAACTAGTGAAACCCTTGATACAAATGTTGTATATAAATTTAAAGAATTTTGAACTCCTAGGATCTTATTCTTTAGGGCCCCTACCAGTTGCTTGCTCACCTCAATTTTGAGGCCAAGTTTGGAGTGCTGGGCCTGGAGGAATCTAAGGGGATCTTCTCCCAAAATCCCCGTATCGGTAATGGCATCCTCCCCAAAATTCATTATTTCTTCTAACTCTGTTCTCCACTCTTCATACTTCTCTATGTCCTTCTCCCATAGGATGATGACGTTGTTTACCTAGTCCACAAGATTGTTGACTTGATAAAGGTTCGGGAGTGTTGCTACCAAAAATTGCCTTACAGCCATGATTTTCTTGGCGATCCAACCATCTACAGCTTGTGATTTCCTTTTCATGGCCCTAAGAGTATCCATGTCACCCTGTGGAAGCGGTGGTCCAGAGGTGGAGGCTTCCAGATGGATCTCGGTAGTGTCTGTGTTGGCTCCATGAGAAGCCCGAGGAGATTTTAATTCTTCTCTCTTTCCTCCTTTAGCTTCTACACTTGTTTATCATATCGGGCCTCGACTACCCGGGTAGCCTCTCTCAATAGGTCCAATTCACTCTGCTTATCTCTCCTCCCTAGAGGAACCTCTGTGACTGCATAGTCTTTGGCCCTTACTATTTCCACATCTGTATCTGAGGGAGGTGTTGCAACTATTGCAACTTTATTTCCTCCCGGACCAGTCTGAAGGGTGTGGGTGGTCTGGGCCTTTTTGGGATTTTTAGCCTCTTGATTCTGGGCCATCATCTCAGCCAAGGAGAGGGGAACACTAGTTTTTGTTGGGACCTTTCTCTTTCTAGATTCTATCAGCCATTATGGTGGCTGTGGCAATCTTACTACTAAGGCCTGAGCATCAGGTCCTTCTTTGGGGTTTGGTTGTGTATCCCTGGTATCCATGGTTGCATCAGACTCTTTCTCCTTTTTGTGTTCCCTGGGGTTTTTGGCGTCTTCTGTCCTGGTGGCATTCTCTTCTGTGGTGTCAAGACCCCATCTATGCTAGCACTAGTATCATCCATATCACTTAGATTCTCCCCATCCTTTTAAGTATCTATGGTCTCTGTATCCACATTTCTGGGGTTATCCCCCTCATCTTGCTATTGTTGTTTATCTTCGACGTCATTTGTTGAGACATCCTTCTCCACAGGAACATCTTATGGAGGAGGCAGAGGTGTCTGACCAATATTTGACTATTGGGTGACTGAGACTACCTCGCCAAATGTTGTACTCTGGGGCACTTGACCACATAGAGTAACTGAAGGTGTTTGGAGCATGACAGTTGGGGGTACGGTTGATTTTGAAGGTCTAGTTTCCCCAGTTGTCAATAGCTCATCATTTGTTTGCCTTAAATCTGTCTTGGTCCCATGGACTGGTGTTTCCTCCACGTCTTGTGGATCCTTTTGTGTTTCTTCCTATTCTGACTCTTTTTCATGTTCTCAAACCTCCTTCTCTGCAACCACCTCCTTTTCTGGTATCTCCCCTTCATCAGGAATTATCTCTAATTCCTACGCGGCTATCTCTTCCACTGCCTTTCCTATCTCCCCCTATAAATTCATAAGCTCATCAATCCCAAAGATGTCATCAAAATTATCATGTAGAGGGGAGGTCTCCAGGGGATTCTCTGGTCCAGGGGAGTCTGAGATAACCTCCATCGGGGGAATGTTGGGCATGCCATAGCCCGTGTCTGTGCTCGGGGGATGGTCTACCCTTTGATTCTTTCTTCTTAACTGTAATGGGGCCCTGGAATCCAAAATATCTATAGAATGTGCCTTAGCCTCCGTCTGTCAGCTCATGAGTGCCGCTAATGAAGGGGATCCTACCAGACGGGTAGATCCCACTAGAGTGATTGGAAGATCATGGGCAAGTTGGGTGCTTAGTTTTTGGCTCATCTATCTAGATGCCTCCAGTTGATCATGAATTTGCTCCAAAATGGGGAGCAAACCCTGGGGAGTAACTTGGGTCGGGGTGTCTTCCTTTTCCTTTCCCTTGTCTTTACTCGGTCCTGCAGCTTCGGAGGTCGAAGTAAACCCCCGCAAGATTGGATCCTTATAGGTGCTCCTATTGTACACTTGCTCAAAGTATTTGTGACTATTATCTATGATGTTGTGACTCACATCCTCAATTGTTAAATTCTTGGGGGTGTCCCAATCCACCGAAGGGAGATCCAACTTGTCGATCCCCTAGTCTTTGTATGCTGGGTCCTCTAGAGGCCCACTGCCTGAAAAATATTTTAGAAAATTCCAAAGGCTGAAGCTCTTAATCATACCTTTGGAAATCCATGAATGCTGTCAGGCCTGTAGATCAAAACAATCCTGAAAATCCACCCCAAAATATTCAATGTGAATTTTATGCGTTGTGGATGCCCGGGGCAACACCGCGCTTACCTTATAAACTGGATCAAAATTATTTCTTGTAAGGTAGAATTCTGCTAGTCCCAGGCTCTTTAATTCATTATCAGCTTCCTTAGCCACTATGAGACTACAAGAATAGTTCCCGCAAGTGATTGGGAATGGAATGGATGTAACCTTCTTCAAGGAAAAGAATGCGTGGAATTCTAGGATTTGCGTGTAGAACTCCAAAAGAATAATCATATCGCCACAATACCTAGGGAGTAGGTAGGGCTTCTTGGAGAACCTAGTTACCCAAATATAAGAATGTTGCTAGAAATAAATGAAATAATTTCTGTATGTACTCACCAAGGTCATTGCCTCATGTGAAAACTGGTACCCAGAATCCTGAGTAAGTGTCAAAATGTTATGGTAAATGAATGTGTCATTTACCTTGCAAAAATGGGGGAAAGAGGCTTCCCATTGGATCCAGGGATAATGTTCCCATGGGACAAGCTGGCCGAGCCCATTCCCGAGAATACCCACTGTGTGCAAACCCCAAAGAGTGGGTCTTTGTTGAGCCAGTGTCTATAATACATATGAGGTCATGTGGAATCTCAAATTATGGAGGACATTCTTTAGCTTGAAGTCCACATGATTGGCGATGATGGTCACCCAGTCAAAGGTCTGACTATAGGTGGTGATGCAGTAAAGGAAATAATACATCCATGCCAAAAAGTCCTTGGAATGGGGCTCTTTGAAGAGCCTACACAAAAAGATGATTCCTGCCTATATGCATTCCTTGAAGTCTCCGCGGGGAATATCCAGCTTCATCTTCTTATAGTCTTCTCAGGGACTTTAGCCAGTGAGAATTGAGATGTCGCCGGGTGAGAGTGGGAATGTCCTCAAACTCCTTCAGTGACGTAGACCAAGAGATAACAATGGCTCCCTTGAACTGGGGGATTCCCAGTCCCAAAGCAAAAGTGGTGGCATCTAGAGTAACAATGGCCGCTGGGTAGTTCAGTGGTAGAGAATTGGCAAGCAAAACAACTTGGGTGGGGGCTATTGGAGCTCTCAAGTTTTGGAAAAATTTGGAGTCCTATAAAGTGATAAAACTCTAAAAAATGGAATCCTAAACTCTATGCCCAATAATTGATGATATGATGGAGTACATGAAATGGGATACAAAACTATATTAATTTTCAATTAAAAGTTGATGGATTAAGGAAGGAAGCTCTGTGATAGGAACAATCAAAATTCTATAAGTGAAGGTATCAAAAAATGCTAGAATTTCATCTTAATGCAAAGATGATGCCGACAGAGGTTGAAGATAGTTGAATTTTAAAAATCTAAAAATGACCCAGTTCAGGAAATCAAATTTCTTATCTCCAGCAAAAATATTAGCTTTTCACGATATGTTTTGGATTTTCGACCAAAGACAAATCCGAAAGTTAGGTAGTTATTTTTTAGTTAGTTTATTGTTTTTTCAAAATAATTTGTAATAAGGGTTGTGTCCTTTCACCTTAAAGAGGTGTGAAAGCTACTCAAAAACATATATATACACAATATAAAATGTAAAGGACTACAATATAATACAATTTCACATATTTGGATATTTTTTAATCAACAAGTATAACATGGACCTGGATGTACTATTTTTCAAAATCAATAAAGTTAAGTCCTTTTTCTTTCACATGTGTAATAGTTTCATTATCATTTTACAATTAGTCCCTCAGATAAACCAATAGAACTTCTTCAAAGTGATAGTTTGATGTGCATGCTTCCTTATTTGATTCATAGTC
>MU224653.1:232132-250596 GCA_018584345.1 Thuja plicata | reverse complement strand
GTCATCTGAGAAGTATTACCCTTTTGAAATATCTCTAAATTTGTTTTAGGTTACATGTACATTCCATAACACCTTTGAAGTGATAAGTTTTCTTGTAAAACTGTCTCTGAGGTTGAACATAAGATTGTAATGATATTGACTCTATTTCCCACGGTAGAATAAGGCACTAGTCTAATCATTATTTGGATTATAGTTATTCAGTCCATTGCTTAAAGTTTTGTGATATCTATCTATCTATTCATTTCAAATTACATACACATTTACTAAACATTCTTTCAATTACTTAAATTATTTCAATTCACAGTTCGTGAAATATTGCTTTCAGTTAGATTTATTTCAAGTGCCTTGCCATACTTGAGAGAGAAGGTTGAAGTGTTACTTATCTGCTATAAAAAGCCTTGTAACTTGAAGGATAAGTCAAGGTATAGGCCTACTAGCCTTGGTTTTGCAGAGCCAGAATTGCAGAAGTTCCAACCTTGTCTTGGTTGTGACTTGTTAGTTGGCCAAATCACTTGGGTTTGCAAGCATTGGATTGGCAAGTCCATAGGAAATCTAATCTGTTGATTTGAGCACCAACAGGGGTGATGCAGTGCTTCACCAATTGAAGGATCAGTTTTGGTGCTTGCACTGAGCAGGGAAAACATGTAGCTTTGATGATGCCGGAGGTGGCCACATTTTTCGCCATATCATCTCCCGTAGATCTCTTTTGGTACATCATCTTAACAAGACCTTGCAATTTAGCCCATAGTCCGGGCTTGGTGTCGGTGATATCCTGCAACTTGGAGTCTACTTTGGATCCCACAAGGACACCCTCCCTCAGGAATTTGGATGTTAATGGAAGCTTGGCCAGCACCTTTTCTGCCTTTGTCTTTGTGGCCGCCCGAGTGGAGGTAGTTGGAAGCTCTGGACTTCCAGGAGGAGTTGTTACTTTAGACATTTTGTTGGATAATCTGTGACCTACAATACCAGACAACCATTAATGCATATGATAAAAATATAAAACAATTTTATGGACTCTGGGGAGTTCACCGCCATCTCGCATCTATTCAAAAAAATTTAGTGCACATCAAAATCTTAGAATATAATAGTTAAAAATGATTGGATTCTAATCAACACTTGGAGGTCCTGAGGTATTGGTTTATACAGAAAAATGGGATGAAGGCCCGAGGACTTCTCAGCACTTGGAATCTAGAGAAACTAGTCATTATCAAAGTGACCAGGCAGTGAGTCGTACTTGGCTGACATGGGTTTTCACGTGGTCACGCGATAAACATCGTAATGGCCCTTAATGGTGACAGGTGTGTTAACATGAGTGAAATGAATGCCAGATGGGATGTTTTGAATTCTCACTCATGGGGAAATTAATCCCACCACAAATGGTGAAGCGATAGAGGAGAGAGTAAACCACCATGGCTTGAATAGGCGAGGTGTCGAGTTCAAACTAGGCGGACATCATGCGGGCGAGCTCAAAACTTGGGTCATAATGCATAGAGCATAGCGATATCACCACAGGAGGGGTTTCTACAACAATGTACAGACCAAATATACAAGGGAAGCCACAAAATGACACAATTTATAGGAACTACCCCTATCCTAAGGACTATCTACAATTTAGAGCGAGACTAAGACCTTTACATAGGAACTTCAAGAATTTACAATATCTACACTAATGTACACCATTTACAGGGAAGAACATAATGTGAGGAAGGCAGACAACCTTCCTGTAGAGCCATCCCACCAATGGGAGGCGACAACAATCCAGAAAGCAAAGTGAAACAAAACAAGGACAAAATAAAAAGAGGGGAAACCAGGCACGAGCAAAGGAAAAACTAGAAAGAGGAGCCGAAGGACCTACCTTAACACTAGGATACATGGGAGGAGGATCACGGGAGGTTCTCTACAAACAAAGAAGCTTTCATAGACCATGAACACCCATAATCTTGCAAGGAAGCTGAGAAACACGCACAAACTCAAATATTAGCTCAACTGCAAGCCACTGTTAAACTTCTAAAGCAATTCACACTTAATTCACAATTTCACTCTTAATCACTTTGGGTAATCTTGTTCATGGTAAATGTGAAAGTGACAAGTAAAACTTTATTTATTCTACTAGGGTAAAAACATATTGCTTCCTTTCGCAAATCCTGAGAAAGGCAAACCTCCAGAATCTGGGCCCAGGGATCCCATGCAATCACGCCCTCTAACAAAAGAGGAAGTAATGACAGAGAATCCCAGAGTCCAGAAATCTAGCCGACACAAAATAAAAAAACACTCCAGGACTGGGTCCCAGAGGAAGGAAAACCAAAAAGCAAAGAAAATGACCCTCACAAAAGCAAAGGCCGAAGGAAAACAAAAGGAAAAGAAACAAGGCAAAAGCGAAAAGAAGGGGGATCCAACATTTTGCCCACAAAATGTACGGACGGGTATGCAGGGCATAACAAATGGCCACTCACTGGGATGAATGAATTAGCACATTTGAGAAATACAGAATCTCTAGTTAGCACAACCAGAACTCACCCTTACCTGGAGTATTCTTCTTGCAAGGTGCGAGGTGTCTGAGAAAATCTGACTCATCACTGATTCAATCTTTCAGTCTTTCGTCAGTTGTGTAGTGTGTGCTTTGAAAAATAATCAAGCTAATGACTTCCAAGTGAAATAGAGAGGATGCACTGAATGCATCAAACCAAAATCATCACATCTTGCACGATCCCTCAGATCCCAGAATTCTCTATTCTTTAGTTCTTTTCTTTTCTTTTCTTTTGAAGATGGGAAGGCGGTACTCCTTTCACCGTGAACCATAACCTAATTTTTACAGCAGTACTTCTTTCATATTTCCATCCACTTTAATTTGCTGAATAGGAGAGACATTCCGAACCCAGGGTATTTTTATGATTTTCATACTTGGCCAACAATTAGTGCAACCGATCTGCTCTCAAGGAATAGGCAATTACTTGCTTCTTAGATTTTATGTTACTGATGTCGAGACTCTCAAGATATGAATCTAACAAAGATTACTCATAGCCTTTTACCATACATACAAAATAACTCCAGAGTGTAGACAAATTCCACCCTGTTAACAATATATTCTAGACTACCCAAAATGCATAAGGTATCCTTCCATGGACTAGATGTTATGCAAAGCATACCTGTCTATAAGAAGAGGGCAACACGTCGGGAACTTGGAAAACAAGACAAACAAAGAAAAAGATAGCAAAGACAAAAGAAAAAAGGAAACAGATAAGGAGGTGGTCCTGAAGGACCGCAAACAACTATTTACAAGGACAAGACACTCCCAAGGAGCACGGGGGAAGATATTTATAGGTGAGAACTTTTACATATAATACAACTTGGGGCAAACCTACCACCTGCCTCATTCAAAGTAGTGTTTAAGAAACTATCCATTGACAAGAAATGGGGTGGCTTCTCCGGTCATGGTACTGAGGAAATAAGTATTTTCCCATAGATCTCAGAAATTAGATAGGGTCTGAGCCAGAGCCTTTGAAATTTGGTGTGCTTTCCTTTCTTTTCCCGGGCCTTGTCCCACAGAAGGACCAAGTCTAAAATTTGAAAGGATTTATATTGGGCTCTCTGGTCAAACCATCGATTAATGAATTCTTGATGACATGCAAAATGTTCCAGTGTCGTGTCTCTTTGTTCCTCCATTCTCACTAGGTTCAGGAGTTGAACTTCCAAAATGCTGTCCCTGTTGTTAAATTCTTGCATAAACTGTAAAACCAAGATTTGTAAGTTCATAGGGAACACAAGATTTTGGCCATAAACTAGGTGAAATAGGGAAGTCCCCAGGGCTTCCTTGATTCTGATATGGTCCACCCAAAGAGTGAACCTAATCTTTTGGTGCCAGTCCCAGGGGTTCTGTTCTAACAAGTGTTTGATCACCTCTAGCAGTTTTTTGTTAGTGGATTCAGCCACACCATTACCCTGGTGTAGTGGTTGCTAGAGAACTTCAAGGTAATATTCCTCTCATAGGTCCATTCAAGTAACTATTCCAAAGAAAATTTCAGACCGTTGTCACACACTATAGCGAAAGACATTCCAAATTGGGTGACTATATTTTCTTCCAGGAATTTGATAACTACATCTTCCATGTTGTTTTTGCATAGAATTTAATTGGACCACCGGGTGCAATAATCGATAGTAGTTAGAATATATCGGTGGTTTGCAGATGAGTTGGGGTTGATTTCCCTGATAAAATCAAACACCTATTGGGTGAAGGGTCAAACTTCAAAGACCGACTGCAAAGGCATGGCCAAGTTTTGCTCATGATGGGTTGCGGTTTGGCAAGTGTGGCACTTCCTTACCTGAGTATAGACATATTTAAAGATGAAGGGCCAGTAGTAACTGACCCAGAGAATATGGTGGACAGTGGCATTAGCTGATCCATGCTTGGTTCTAAACTTCCAGTGGAATTCTTCTATCATTTTGGCAGCTTGTTCTCAATTTATGCACCGAAGGTAAATCCCCTCAAAATTCCTACGAAAAAGTGTTCCATTTTTTTATCATGAAGTGTGCGCTTTTCAGCCATAGGGTGCAACATTTGTTTGGGGGAAGCCCCTCTGGGCATCTATTATTGAGAAATAGGTATACTAGGTTGGTATACCATGGGTCTTGAGTGACGAACTCCACTGTATAAGTTTTCCATTCAATTTTTGGAGTTACTTCCACCATCGCTCTACATAGTCCCTGGCCTTAGACTATCTTCATTGGTTGCATTTCTAGATCGTACTCTTGGAGGATGGAAATCCATTTCCCCCAGTGTTTTCCAATTCACTCTACAGTAGTAAGGATTTAATAGCCTTGTCCAGAATGATAGCATGCACTTTGCTCCAGAGAATATAGTGCTAGAATTTCTTCACGGCTCGGACTAGAGAAAAAGCCTGCTTTTCCAAAGGTGAATATCAAACTTTGGCATTCTTGAAGGGAGAGCTCATTAAAGAAATGGGTCATTCTTCCCCTTTAACTTTCTAGGTTAGGACTACTACTGCAGAATGTGGTGAAGTGAAGGAGTATATGTGGAATGGGAGGGAATAGTCCAGACTTGCCAAGACTGGTGCCTCCACTATGGTTTGCTTGATCTAGGAAAATGCTCACTTAGCTTCAGGGATCCACTCAATCTTCATGTCTTTCTTCATCATGTCATTGAGTGGTTTAACTATCTTGGCAAATCTAGTGATGAACCGCTAGACAAAGTTTATCTTTCTGAAGAAAGGTCTCATCTCCTTTTTACCACCGGACATCTGTAAATTCAGCAGTGCTTCAACTCTCTTAGGGTCAATGGATATCCCCTTCTTAGAGACTATATGCCTGAGAAGCTTCCCTTTAGTGACCCCAAATATGCATTTCTTAGGGTTGAGGGATATACCATACCGGCAACATCTCTCACAAATTTGGGCGAGGTGGGAAGAATGATCACGCCTATCCTGGGAAAAGACTGTCAAATCATCCATATAGATGATTATGCATTTGTTGACTAGGCCCTCAAATGCAATGTCCATATCCTTTTGAAATGTGAACCCCGCATTGATGAGGCCAAAGGGCATTCTCCAATATACAAATGTTCCCCACTTGGTGCTGAACGCCATTTTATCTCTATCCTCAAATTTAACCATAACCTGGTTATACCCGGAGTACCCATCCAGGAAGGACATCATTTGGGAACCATTAAAAATTTGTAGAACCTCATCCAACGAGGGGAGAGGGTGGTTTTCCTTCTTGGATGCCTTGTTTAAATTGCAAAAATCCACATGTAGGAAAATCTCACTATTCTTCTTTCGTATGGGGATGAAGTTGGCAACCCAAGTTGTGTGCTGGATAGGAAAGATAATCCAGGCTGATAGCAGTTTCTGAACCTCCTGATGAATTAGAGGTTCGATTAGTGGGTTTATCAGCCTCTTCTTTTTTTGGAAGGGCTTGGCATCTTGTTTTAGTAGGATGGTATGGGTCATGATAGATGTGTTGTAGGTTTTAAGATCCTCATACCCCCATGTAATAACATTAATGTATTCTCAGAGAATCGCGAGAATCTTCTACTTTTCCTTTGGGGAGAAGGAGGTACCAAAGTGCACAAAGTTTTCTTCATCGGCCTGGCTGATGTTGACTTTTTTGAATTTTCCTCCCTCAGAGGAAGATGATATCTTATCTCAGCCTCGAGGGTCCAAATCAAAGATAAGTTCAAGAGATATCATCCCCTTTGGGATCATGTTAGTGGGTAGATCAATGATCCCGTCATCTTCTTCACCCTACCCAGTATTGTCATGATCCATTTCTTCCACTATCTGATCCTCGAAGATGCCAAAATTGGCCATGAAGGCCAGAATATGTTGGTCATCCTCAAAAACCTAAAAGTGGGTGATATTATATGGGATGGACAGGGTGGGGACCATCTCAACAGAAAAATTCTGGAGCCGGGAGCCAGCCATCAGCTCGAGGGTGCTGGCAGATACAACAAGGGAATCTGGAACATAATTACATTTTTGGTGAATAAGCTCGATGTTGAAAGCATCAAAATCTTCAATTAGGCTCCACACTCGGTTGCAGTATGTGGCCAGCCTTTTGTCATGACAAGTGTATTGGCTGTGGACTTGTTTTACAATCAACTCTGAATCACCCATTGTCTAGAGGCGAATGATCCCTTTTCTCAATGCAAACAAGAGTCCGAGGACCAAGGCCTCACACTCCATGAAATTATTGGTGCAGTTGAACTATAGCCTATAGGACACAAGGAAGGATTTCCCCCATGGGTTGATTAGTTCCACTCTGGCCCCGTAGCCTTGTTTGGACCATGATCTGTCAAACTTCAGGGTGCATAGGTCATTGTTCGTTCTCTGGGGCTGGGAAGGTGAAGTGGCATTTGGATTGATTTTTGGAGGGTTGGGAGGTGATTCCTCTGATTCTGATGGTGCATAGGTGAGGTTTTTCACTGGAGAAGTCCCTAGTTGGGACTCCTGGACAAGCGGTACCTCAGGTGTGCTGCTGGGTAGAATACTCAGCCCAGGCAAACTGACTTTATGTTCTTTCTCCTAGAGGTTGTTGATGTGATGGGTAGCAGTGACAATGTAGGGCTCACACTCTAGTTTGGAATGTTTCTGGTAATGTACCCGACACCAAGTGCTAGATAGGAGTGTGGAGGGAATTTCCATGTTACCTTGTGAGTTTACCTCACCCCTTATTTTTTTTATCCAGGTCCTAAATTCTCTGAGCGACTATGGGATCCTCCCCGGGAGTAAAATCAAATGTTAGGATCTCCAGTGGTTGTACACCCCGGGGGAAGATTCAGAGAAAAGGACTTCATTCACCCTCCCAACTTTGGTGAGGGCTTGCTTCATCCTGGGTTCACTCTACACCCAGATTTGGTTTGATTTCCCCTTCCAGGGGAGCCACAAGTGGGAGAAGTCCATAAAAAAATTCCCATTGAGGGCCTTAGACCAATTTTGACTTAGTAACATCCCATATGTTTCAGGGATGTCCACCACTTAGATGTCTATTATGCTCGATATCTGGGGGTCTTAGATGAGTTGAATCTAGATATTTTTCAGCTCACCTACCATTTTTACAATAGTTTTGTCCAATTGGACTACTGTGCCTTTGGATGAAGTGAGATTGAGTCCTAGCTTCTGGCATATGGATAAGAGCATGACATTGCCTAAAGGAGCAAAATCTACCAGGCAGTTGTATAGGTTCTTCCCTTGAATGTTCAAGCCTAGTAGGAAGGGAGGATCCTCAATGTTTCCCCAGAAGATGAGTGAGTTGGCATTGTAAAATGTGATAGTTTTTGGTGGATAATTGACGGTTTCTGGGTTTCCTAAAAGATTCAGAAGAGACTTCTTCTGCTTGGGACAATTCAACAAAACCTTCATCAAGGTCATGGAGGTGGTAGTTTTCTCTAATGCCTTAGTGATGTCAAACCATCCCCTTGGGTAAAGTTGGCTTCCCTCTACCAGATCCCTGGCTTGGCTAGAGCCAGGTCCTTTCAGTGGAAAGGAGTGATGAGCCGTGTTGTCCTGGGGAGGGGTATTATTGGGAGGCGTTGGTGTGTAAGCTGGCCCTTTGCTAGCCTGACTCTAAGTGTTGTAGAGAGTCCACGGGCTGGTGAAGGAATTGGCCTCA
Source organism: Thuja plicata (assembly GCA_018584345.1). NCBI lineage: Eukaryota > Viridiplantae > Streptophyta > Pinopsida > Cupressales > Cupressaceae > Thuja > Thuja plicata. Next base: position 242,472 of record MU224653.1, on the reverse strand, counting down.
AAGGCCAAAATAGACTCATCAAAGAACCCCTACAACTCGGTCTCTTCTTCATCCTCTTCGTTTGTCCGGAAGAAGACGGTCTCACATGTAAAGGTTGTGTGAGGAGGCTCTTGTGTGGATGATTCTAGAGGAGTAGGATCAACAGGTTATTGTTTGTCCAATTGGGAGATCATGATGATCTTCTCCAGTGTGGCATAGTTCACCTCAGAATGAGAGTTGGTGTCATGCAATCTACACCAATTGGTCAAGGGGTGGAATTCTGCAAGCTGTGTAGAATGATTGGGTCTAGCACCACCTTGAGTGGTGTTTTGGTTCAGAGGGGGACCTCTGATATTTGAATTATTGTTCCATTGTTGTTGATTGGGTTGAGGCCTGTTGTTGTAATTTCTACCTCCAGAGTTGGTATCTCATTGTCTAGAGAAAGCATTCCCTCTCTGGAAATTGGGATTGTGAGGCATAGATAGCCCCACCTTCAGCTTTCCCATGTCTATCATTAGAGTGGACACAAATCGCTAGAGGGATTCAACCTCGGCCAACAGTTGGGTAGTTGTGTTAGAGTGTGATAATTGTTGTGGTGGGTTCTCAAGGGAAAGCGACATCAGCTCCCAGAATTGAGGACAACGATCCTCCAGCCGCAGGTGTTTGGAAGAAAGGTACTCTAGAGGGTTGTGTCAAGGGTTATTGCATCTGTTGGGGCTGGTTCCAGGGAACACATTCCAGACCCAATATTTTCTGGGCTTGCGATGGATAAACATACTAGGCCTACTAGTCTACTAGCGGTGGGCCCATGGCCATCGTTGGGGCACCCATTGCTAGATTGGGGTTGTATCCCCTAGCGTAAGAAGTTCCATCAGGTATCATGTTGAATGGTAGGCTCTATCCAATCCCACTGGGAGCTTTACTCAAACTGCGGGACAACTCCAGGGCTAGGTTGTAAACCTTTTCCATAGTATCCCGGTCATTGGTGACGGTGGTTCTCCAAAGGAGAGTGGAAAAAATGGAGTCCAGAGCATTCAGGTATGTTTGGATGGTTACGTTAGTGGATGGGATGAAGGGGTCTATGCACCGATTCAATGCACGTTGAAATTGATGGTTGAATGTGGTGAGGGGTTCATTCTATTCCTTCCCGATGGAGATAAATTGGCTGTGGGACCACACCAGGTCCATGTGAAAGTGGAAGGCCACTATGAAGGCATCTTCCATATCCTGCCAACTGTTGATAGACTTGGCCGACAAGTTGAGGTACCAGTTTAACTCATTCTGTCCCAAGGACAGAGGGAACATCCAAGTTACAACATCTTGATGTTGTACCCGATGTCAATTCATGGAATCCTTATAGGCCTAGAGATGTTCTTCTGCGGTTCATGGGCCTAGATGCTCATATCTGGGAGAGATCTTCTCTGGATGCAGAGGAAGATCGTTGGTAGTGTTGGGGAATTGCCCCATTGGGGACCCGGTGTTACCAAAGTATTTTTCCATCAAGGTTGATAGATTTTGGCTAGGTTGAGCATTGGTCCTCGGGGTTATCTGAGGAGCTTGGGTATTCTGAGGTCTAGCGAATCCCCAGATAAGGTTGGCTGGCTTTATGGTTTGTGGGGTGCTTTTCTTTTGAGCAGGAGGTTCGAGCTCAACAAAATTTCTAGGATTCGGGGTTGATCGAAGGATTTTTTCAAAACATAAGGGCAAAAAAGACCCTCTCCCACTAAAATCCTAGTTCCTAAAACTATGACTTGGGGAACCCTCAGGTGGTGTAAAATTGAAATCCTCTGAAGGGGACGAGCTCATTCCCTCCTAGCACCAATTTCTGTTGACGAGACTTTGTGACCAGTCCTATCAATAGTGATAATTTGTCACCGGGTACCGACCAACTTCGCCTGTAAAGGTTCTCTAGAGAATAAATTCTCCGAGCCTTCAAGCACTTGAGTGTCAGGTCTCGATGGTGTGGGGAAGCTAAGTTGGACAAGTGACTATTTGTTTAGGGGGATAACTGGTTTTACTCATCTTCTTCAGAGATTTTGGCTATGGGGGTGGGGTTTCCTACAAGCATGTTAAGTTTACCAAATAAACAACAAAAGATAGGCCAAATTTAAAGTTTATTACTTCTACTTATAGTTATGCCATACATTCCAAAGATCAACAATGCTCCACTGTAAGAACTTAAACTAAATACTGAATACATACAAAACCAGTGATTCATACATATTCAATAGCAAGGGGAAGTGAGATCACTAATCTAAACAGAACATTAGAGCAAAGGACATTAGAAGCATACAGTACAAAAGAGATTTCTAACTCAGAAATTAGAACATCAACAACATCATTGCCAAAAACTGTTCTTCCTTCTTCATTAACAGAGTGTTACAACATCACTAGTGTATACATCCAAGACTCCAAGGGAGCATCTAACAACTAAGAACTACCTAGCATTGAGCTCCTGCAACTATTGGAAATGAAAATGCTAATAGTATTGGACTGCAAAATCATCAATTTCATCGACCCTTGTTATGAGGTTAGACTCCTTATTTATACACATAGTTTTTCCCTAAAACTAACCTAATCTAACTATACACTTAACATTAAAATACATTATCCGGTGGCCGATACTACCTACACCACTTACAATCACCTTGAAAAGAGCAGAGGTCTGACTAGATGGAAGAAGAAGGAAAGAAAGTTAGAAGAATTGGCATAGAAGAGAGTGCCAGGGTGTTAACAGAAGAAATTTGATCCTCTCAATATTTGAGGCAACGTACCTCATCAATGAAAAATGTGGCTCTCTGTCTTCGATGCACCAGGTAGTTAATGCTAGAGCAGTGCCTCGGGAAAATCACCTTTTAGAACCATCCCTCCGTCTGACATGCCTTATCGGGATCACCTACCTGCTAACCCCCTTATTAACTGCTTGACAATGATCGGTCGGCTCTAGGGAACCTGGACATAGGTCATTAAAAGAATACAAAACTTTGGATTTGGAATTTCGGAGTCTTGGAGCTTACACCCAAAGAATAAAGAATTACAAAACTTGCACCCTATTGGTGAAAATATCTGGATTCTAGAGAACTTTACTGTCCCTTGTTGTTCTTGAAGGCCTCCAGAATCTTGCCAATGCCATCCTCATCTATGTCCTTGATATTATCCCACCCATGGATAACGACCCCAAACTATTCCTCAATATCTCCGGCCCCATCTCAGAATTTTGCAACTACCTTTACTGGATCATGGGCCTGGAACATCATCTTTGATAATCTGGATAGCTTTCCTCCATCAAAACCCCCGACAGAATGGTACCGAGATTCCATTAGCTCGTCAAACTTGCCAACAACAAAATCTACCGGAGTGCATGTCCCGATAGTGAAGGGATCAACTAGTGAAACCCTTGATACAAATGTTGTATATAAATTTAAAGAATTCTCGACTCTCAAAATCTTATTCTTTAGGGCCCCTACCAGTTGCTTGCTGACCTCAATTTTGAGGCCAAGTCTGGAGTGCTGAGCCTGGAGGAATGCGAAGGGCTCTTCTCCCAAAATCTCCATGTTGGTAATGGCTTCCTCCCCAAAATTTTTTATTTCTTCTAACTCTTTCCTCCATTCTTTATACTTCTCTATGTCCATCTCCCAGGACGATGGTGCCGTTTACTTGGTCCATAAGATTGCTGACCTGATAAAGGTCCGAGAGTGTTGCTACCAAAAATTGCCTTATGGCCGTGATTTACTCGGTGATCCATCCATCTATAGCTTGCACTTTCCTTTTCATGGCCTTAAGAGCATCCATGTCAACCTGTGGAAGTGGTGGTTTGGAGGTGGAGGCTTTCAGATGGATCTCGACCAGTGGCTGTGTTAGTTCCATGAGAAGCCTGAGGAGATTCTCATTCTTCTCTCTTTCCTCCTTTAGCTTTTGCACCTGTTTATCATATCGGACCTTGAATGCCCGGGTAGCCTCTCTCAGTAGGTCCAATTCACCCTACTTATCTTTCCTCCCTAGAGGAACCTCTATGACTGTGTAGTCTTCAGCCCTTACTATTACCGAATCTATATCTGGAGGAGGTGTCGCAAATATTGCAATTGTATTTCCTCCTGGACCGGTCCAGAGGGTGTGGATGGTCTGGGCCTTTTTGGGCTTTATAGCCTCTTGATTTTGGGCCATCATCTCGGCCAAGGAGAGGGGAACACTAGCTATCGCCGGGGCCTTTCTCTTTCTAGATTCTATTAGCCATTATGGCAGCTGGGGCGGTCTTTCTTCTAAGGCCTGAGCATTAGGGCCTTCTTTGGGGTATGGTGGTGTATCCCCGGTATCCACGGTCACATCAGACTCTTTCTCCATTTCTTGTTCCCTAGGGTTTTTGGTGTCTTCTTCCCTAGTGGCGTTCTCTTCTATGGTGTCGATGACCCCATCTCTGCTAGCACCAGTATCATCCATATCACCGGGGTTCTCCCTGTCCTTTTCAACATCTGTGGTTTGTGTATCCACATTTCTAGGGTTATCCCCCTCATCTTGCTACTGTTGTTCATCTTCGACGTTATTCACTGGGACATCCTTCTACATGGGTACATCTTTTGGAAGAGCCGGAGGTGTCTGACCAATATTTGACTGTTGGGTCGCTGAGACTACCTCGCCAACTGTCATACTCTAGGGCACTTGACCACTTAGAGTAACTGAAGGCATTTGGAGCGTGATGGTTGGTGGTACAATTGATCCTGAAGGTCCAGTTTCCCCAGTTGTCAATTTCTCATCATTTGTTTGCCTTAAATCTGTCTCAGTCCCCTGGACCGATGTTTCCTCCATGTCTTCTGGATCCTTTTGTGTTTCTTCATGTTCTAACTCTTTTTCATGTTCTTGAACCTCCTTCTCTGGAACCACCTCCTTTTCTGGTATCTCCCCTTCATTGGGAATTATCTCTACTTCCCGCGCCGCTATCTCTTCCACTGCCTTTCCTATCTCCCCCTGTAAATTGATAAGCTCATCAATCCCAAAGATGTCATCAAAATCATCATGTGGAGGGGAGGTCTCCGTGGGATTCTCTGGTTTGGGGAGTCCAGAATAACCTCCACCGAGGGAACGTTGGGCATGTCGGAGCCTGTGACTGTGCTTGGGGGATGGTCTACCCTTTGCTTCTTTCTTCTTAACTGTAATGGGCCCTCGACATCTAGAATATATGTAGACTGTGCCTTAGCCTCCGTCTATCGGCTCATGAGTGCCACTAATGAACGGGATCCTACCGGGTGGGCAGATCCCACTGGAGTGATTGGAAGACTGCGAGAAAGTTGGGTTCTTAGTTTTTGGCTCATTTGTCTGGATGCCTCCAACTAATCATGAATTTGATCCAAAATGGGGAGTGGACCTTGGGGAGTAACTTGGGCCGGGGTGTCTTCCTTTTCCTTCCCCTTGTCTTTACTCGGTCTTGCGGCTCCGGAGGTCGAAGTAGACCCCCGCAAGATTGGACCCTTACAGGTGCTCCTCTTGCACACTTGCTCAATGTATTTGTGGCTATTCTCTATGATGCTATGACTCAAATCCTCAATTGTTAAATTATCAGGGGTGTCCCAACCCACCAGAGGGAGATCCATTTTGTTGATCCCTTGGTCTTTGTATGCTGGGTCCTCTAGAGGCCCACTGTCTGAAAAACATTTTGGAAATTTCCAAAGGCCGAGGCTCTTCATCATACCTTTGGACATCCGCGAATGCTGTCGGGCCCGTAGATAAAAACCATCCTGACAATCCACCCATAAATCTTCAATGTGAATTTTATGCGGTGTGGATGCCCGGGACAGCGCCGCGCTTATCTTATCAACTGGATCAAAATTATTTCTTGTAAGGTGGAATTCTGCCAGTCCCAGGCTCTTTAATTCATTGTCGACTTCCTTAGCCACTGTGAGACTGCAAGAATAGTTCCTGGAAGTGATTTGGAATGTAATGGATGTAACCTTCTTCAAGGCAAAGAATGCATGGAGTTCTAGGATTTGCCTGCAGAAGTCCAAAAGAATAATCATATCCCCACAATGCCTGGGGAGTAGGTAGGGCTTCCCAGAGAACCCGGTTACCCGAATATAAGAATGTTTCTAGAAATGAATGAAATAATTTTTGTATGTACTCACCAAGGTCATCACCACCTGCGACAACTGGTACCTGAAATCCCGAGTAAGTGTCAAAATGTTATGGTAAATGAACCTATCATTTACCCTGCAAAATGGGGTTAAGAGGCTTCCCATTGGATCTAGGGATAATGTTCCCATGGGACAAGCTAGTCGGGCCTGTTCCCAAGAATGCCCACTGTGTGTAAACCCTAAAGAGCGGGTCTCTGTTGGGCCAGTGCCCATAATACATATGAGGTCATGTGGAACCTCAAATTTTAGAGGACATTCTTTAGCTGGAAGTCCACATTATTGATGATGATGGTCGCCCAGTCAAAGGTTTGACTGTAGGTGGTGATACAGTAAAGGAAATAGTACATCCATGCCAAAAATTCCCTGGCATGGGGCTCTCTGAAGAGCCTACACAAAAAGATGATTCCCGCCTGTATGCATTCCTTGAAGTCTCCACGGGGAATTTCCAGCTTCATCTTCTTATAGTCCCTTCTTGGGGACTTTAGCCAGTGAGAATTGAGATGTTGCCGGATGAGAGTGGGAATATCATCAAACTCCTTCAATGATGCAGACCGGGAGATAACAGTGGCTCCCCTAAACTAGGGGATTCCCAATCCCAAAGCAAAAGTGGCCACCGGGTAGTTTAGTGATAGAGAATCAGCAAGAAAAATAACCAGGGTGGGGGCGTTGTAGTGCTTCACCAATTGAAGGATCAGTTCCAATGCTTGCACCAAGCAGGGGAAACATGCAGCTTTGATGATGCCAGAGGCGGCCATGTTCTTTGCCATATCATCTCCGATAGATCTCTGTTGGTACATCGTCTGAACAAGACCCTGCAATTCAGCCCATAGTCCGGGCTCAGTGTCGGTGATATCCTGCAGCTTGGAGTCCACTTTGGATCCCACAAGGACACCCTCCCTTAGGTATTTGGATTTTAATGGAAGCTTGGCCAACATATTTTCTGCCTTTGTCTTTGTGGCCACCCAAGTGGAGGTAGTTGGAAGCTCTGGACTTCCAGAAGGAGTTGTTACTTCAGAAATTTTGTTGGATAATCTACGACCTGCAAGACCGGACAACCGTCAATACATATGATAAAAATATAAAACAATTTTATGGACTTTGGGGAGTTCACCTCCATCTCACATCTATTCAAAAAAAGTTAGTGCACATCAAGATCCTGGAATATAATAGTTAACAATGACTGGATTCTGATTGACACCCGGAGGTCTCGGGGTATTGGTTTATGCAGCAAAATGGGATGAAGGCCCGAGGACTTCTCAGCACCCAGAATCTGGAGAAATTAGCCGTTATTGAAGTGACCAGGCAATGATTCATACTTGGATGACATGGGTTGTCATGTGGTCACGCGATAAATGACATAATGGCCCTTAATGACAACATGTGTGTTGACACGAGTGAAATGAATGCTAGATGGGATGTTTTGAATGCTCACTAGTGGGGAAATTAATCCCGCCATCAATGATGAAGCAATAGAGGAGAGAGAAAACCACCATGGCTCAAACAGGCGAGGTGCCGAGTTCAAACTAGGTGGACATCATCCGGGTGAGCTCAAAACTTGGGTCATAATGTGTAGAGAGCGGCGAGGTCACCATAGGAGGGGTCACTACAACAATGTACAAAACAAATATACAAGGGAATATGGAAAACTATGCAATTTACAAGAACTACCCCTATCCTATGGACTATCTACAATTTACATCGAGACTAATACCTTTACACAGGAACTTTAAGAATTTACAACATCTACACTAATGTGCACCATTTACAGGGAAGAACACAATGTAAGGAAGGCAAACAACCTTCTTACAGAGCCATCCTTCCAACGGGAGGCGATAACAAACCAAAAAGAAAAGTGAAACAAAACAAGCACAAAATGAAAAGAGGGAAAACCAAGCACGAGCAAAGGCAAAACCAGAAAGAGGAGCTGAAGGACCTACATTAACAACATGATACATAGGAGGAGGAGCACGAGAGGCACTCTATAAACTAGGAAGCTTTTACAGACCACAAACACCCACAATCTTGCAAGGAAGCTGAGAAACACGCACAAACTCGAATATCAGCTCAATTGAAAGGCACTGTTATACTTCCAAAGCAATTCACACTTAATTCACAATTTTTCTCTTAATCACTTTGGGTAATCTTGTTCACGGTAAATGTGAAATTGACAAGTAAAACTTTATTTATACCGCTAGGGTAAAAACATATTGCTTCCTTTTGCAAACCCTGAGAAAGGCAAACCTCCAGACTTCGGGCCTGGGGATCCCATGCAATCACACCCTCTAACAAAAGAGGAAGTAATGACAAAGAATTCCGGAGTCCAGAAATCTGACACAGCAGACAAAAACACTCCGGGACCGGGTCCCGGAGGAAAGAAAACTAAAAAGTAAATAAAATGACCCTCGCGGAAGCAAAGGCCGGAGGAAAACAAAAGGAAAAGAAACAAGGAAAAAGTGAAAAGAAGGGGGACCCAACATTTTTTCCAACAAAATGTAGGAACAGGTATGCAGGGCATAACAAATTATTTCACTGTATTTTGTAATGTTTTCTCCTTCTTTCATTTTCATATGATCAAAATGACCTCTGAGACTTTCTGCTTTGGCTCTCTTTACATTTTCATCTCCTCCATGTATCTCATGTAGTTTCTTCCACATATCATAGGCAGTAGGGCAGTCCTTGACTTCATCGAATTTAGAATAGTTGAATGAGGAAGCTGTATCAATCATCATTATGTTGTGGTTCTTCATAGACACCCTCTGATCCATAGACATAGGTCTTGGTGGTTCCACATACTTGTGATCCAAGAATTTCAAACCAATGTCTCCAATAGTAGATAGATGTAGCCTCATCAAATCTTGCCATGCAACAAAGTTGTCTTTGTTAAGCTTGGAAATCTCCCTTCTGCAAGACATCTCTGATCTTTAGCTTAGGCCTTGAAACCTTCCCTAAAAGCACCAAATTCTCTGATACCAATTTTTGGAAATGAGTTGAGTAACTAAGAGGGGAGGGGTGAATCAGTTACCACAAAAACAAATCCAAGTCCCTTAGATGTCTTAATCAAACTTATCACTCTTACTCGGTTAACATAGATATTCTACTGTCACTCGGTTAACAAAGTAAATCTTAAGATATTAACTATGATCATCCTTTAGTGATTAAGTGTAGAAACATAAAACATAAAGCAAATAACATGTACACAGATAACACCAATATTTAACATGGAAACCCAATTTGGTAAAAACCACCAATTGCAACTAGTTATTATTTTTCACTCTTCTGAAGTGAGCCCTGTTAAGAGCCAACCCTGTCAAAGGTTACAATAACAAATTGTTAGGTGTGACCCTATTAGAGGATTTAATCACCTTGTAAGGAGTGGCCTTGTTAGAGGTCTTCAAACACTTCAATGTAGAAATGTCACCTTGTGAGAGGATTTACAAAAGATTGTTAAGTCTACTCTGTAAAGAGATTTTAGATCACTGCTACAATTGTTAGAGAGTAACAATGGATTGACCTGTTTGATGAAGCAACTGTCTTTGTTGATTTGTATCTCTGTTCTGGCTTTAATAACTTGATCGTCACTGATCGAATATTCTATTGCAGCTCTGTATGTTCTATCCTTAATCAGAATCCCATCTGAATCCACCTCCACTCTTCATGTCACAAACACACACATTATCACACATTCCAATCCAAACTTGACCTTGTATATATATGATAGGCCTTATCAAGTCATCTTGAATAACCTTCCAAATAAATAATAAAACTTAAGTCTGTCGACTGCATATAACCAATTACCCATAAAATGTAAACTGCTATTAGTCGGCTGACACTAAAAGCATAACTCAGTTAATAATGTAATCCTTCAATGCCCGACCAATACTATAATGCTCGAGTGAAATCGGTTAGAATTGAAAATCACTTTGGTCTTCTTTAATGCCCAAGAGAACTTGGCATACACTAACTGTGCTCAGTTTGGGTATAGACATTTGTGTAACATCACTATATTTGTGTAAACATCAATAACAATACACAATTGAATAATTTTCATCAACAATGAGGATATATGTTAACATTTTATTTCAGTTTACATAACCCGTACGAGTTATGAGGAAATCTGAATATTTTACTCTCTCTCTCTCTCTCTCTCTCTTTGGAAAACTTTGAGAAATCCCCTCCTGGGAAAAGATGTAAATAATGGAAAATCCTACATTATTTGGGGGGGGGGGAATTAATATTGTT
>MU224653.1:215566-231960 GCA_018584345.1 Thuja plicata | reverse complement strand
GTGCTCCCTATCATGGTATAGGGCGAGGTCGAGGGGCAGTGCCCTCATGGGGGTTTTCGGGGGCAGCGCCCCCGAAAGCTTAAATAACTTTTATTATTTTATTAAGGTATCGTGAGTTAATTTTATATCTTCTAATAGTCACTAACCCTAGTTTTTATAACCTTTGGATGATCCCAGATCAATGTCAAGAATTCTATTTCGGGCCAAGGTTTAAAAGGACACAAATATTCCCCCAAAAGTCTCCGGAATAGAGACACATGTCAAATCTATTTCGGGACAAAATTTTAAAAGTCATAAAGTTTAAATGAAAGTATCTATAATAGAGACATATGTCACATAACCTATACCCTAACCTTAAATATCAACCACATATTGGTGAATATGTTTGTCAATTACAACAAACTTTGGAAATTGTAGGCAAAATTTTTCCATTTATAGTGTCCAACAATTAATTTGATTGGCGATATTGTGAAAGAAAAGGATAAAAATACATAAACCAATGGGCAATGGGCCTGGGCATTCAACCCAATATTTATAAAGTTGGGGTGACATGGACAACCTGATATACACATTATATTTGCCAAATATCAGGTCGCGGACATGAGACATTTTCCAAATGGTGAATATTCGTCTCTCTCTCTCTCTCTCTCTCTCTCTCTCTCTCTCTCTCTCTCTCTCTCTCTCTCTCTCTCTCTCTCTCTCTCTCCCTCTACAAACTCATATCTTTGATAACATGAAAGAGGAGCCAATTGACCTAATTGGGGACAATGTGCCTGAAGAAGTGAATTCAATTGTACTCCTAGTAACTCCCTTTGTACAAACTATCAAAAAACATTGGAATTGGATAATTTAAAGAGTGAGTTGGGAGAACTGAAAACCAAAATGATAGAGATGGAAAGGAAGATGGGAATTATCTCTGGTTTCAACCTTTAGGTTATGCACAATTCTTCTAGCTCCTTGTATTTTCTACAACAAAAGGTTCTTAACAAGGATGAAGAAGATGAAGGAAATTACAAGGACTTATTCAAGTTCCTTACGGATGAAAGGAACTATATACTATACTAGTCGACCTGTGACATTAAATTCCCTCACCATGTTTAATCTTTGGTTGGTTATGATTCTTACCACTTTTTTCCCTTGTGAGGTTCCCAAAAAACTCTCTTTTTGATGTATTATTTTAATATGGACTTTGGTTCTAGAAGAAAATCTATCTTTTTTTTAATATTTGTCTTTAATGTTTTAATTATGTTAGTATTAGAATTTACTCGAGCAATATTACTATATGTTATGTGATGATAATATGGTTGTGCATAGACTGTTCAACCACTTTGTTAGCATGTATTTTTGTGTGGTTGTTTCTCTAGGTGGTTTTTGATGATCTTCTACTATAAGTGTTCTATTGGTATTTATGCCCTTTGTTTGTGTTTTTGTAAGGGTTAGAACCCTTGTTTTTCTGCTGACTAATATAAAAAAAAGTAGAAAAAAATCATATTTTCAACAAATCTGTAAAATTAGGAACATATTTTTTTGTTCCACCTATTATATCAGTTGCAGTGATTCATCCTCCAACTGGTAGCTAGGGGGAAAATTTCTCCTATGTTTTATTGGCACATTCCAATCGAAGGGCATCATTAGAGGTCATTTGCAAGGAATCCTTGGTGACATTATATTCATGTTTCTAAATTCACATAATCATCATGATGTAATCTCTTACATGAGCTATGTTGTACATGCACTAATATAAAGTGTCATCCTTCTTTGCACTTTGTCATTGATGACATATTTGATGTAATTCTCATGCAATCATTAGATTAGGACCTATCTTATGAGACTTTGTACATGTCTCCAATCAATATTAGAGTGTACCAATATTCCATTTGAGAGTATCCAATCGATGCTCATGTAGTCTCCATGCTTGATCTATATCATATTGTAGTGAGATATTCATCAACGGTTCTTCATCGATAGTGGTACTTGGTTTTTCCACACTATGACATTCTTGGTGTAATATTGGCTCCATTTATCCCTATGGGAGGAATATTGGTTGACATCTTGGACCATATTTGTAGGATATTCTACATTGAGGGGGGGGGGGGGCTTAATGGNGGGGGGGGGGGGGGGCTTAATGGTATCTCTTTTTCTATCTTATTGGGGACCTTTTCCTCACATGAAGTTTTGTTCTTCTCATATATCATTGAGAAGCATTAGGTGTTTTCATCTCTCTTTTAGAGGGGATTTTTCTCCCATTTGGCTTTCTCCCCTTCTCCATTTGTGAAAGATTGTATTTTCACATGAGTACTTAATATGGCCTCATTATCAAGACCCATTTCACATTGTTAAATTTTGTACATTCTCAATAAGTTATGTAATTAAGGAATTTTACCTTGGTTTCTCTCACCTAGGTTCTAATTACACTTTACTTAATCCTGCTAATAGAATTACATAGGATTGGTTGGAGAGTTTCCACTTTAGGGGGACTTATCATGTAATTAATTTATCATATCCACTTAATGTAGATGAAATTTTCCACCTTTGGTGTCTTACCCACCTTTTGTGGTATTATTATACTACCACCTATCCACCTTTCATGGGATGATAGCTTTTCATGTTGGTTATAATGTAATTAGACAACAACACACAACATTGTTTCATTCACTCTTTTGTACCCACCTTGGATATATAAACAAGGGGTCTCCTATGTAATTGTCATTCTAGTTGAGTCAATCTAGTTTATTTGGTTGATCCATTGTATTGAATTCTTGGAGAGAATACAATTTATTCTTGTCATATTCATTCTATCTTATTATTGTGCTTTTCATTAGACCTCTAGATATTTTTTGGCTATGTTCACACACAAATTTTATAGATACAAGTTAACATGTGTGTGCGTGTGCGTGTGTGTGTGCATGTACGTGTGCGTGTGCGTGTGCATGTGCATGTGTGTGTGTGTGTGCACGCGCGTGTGTGTGTGTGTGCATGTGCATTTGAATATGCATGTGTGTGTGTGTTGCGCCTGCGTGGCGTGTGCATGTGGGTGTGTGTGTTCTTGCGTGGCGTGTGCATGCATGCATGCATGCATGTGTGTGTGTGTGTGTGTGCATGCGCGTCTGTGCATGTGTATTGTTTACAAAGAAACATAAGCTAAACATATATCTATTTCTATCTAAATGTATATCTATAATATAAAATAAATATATACCCGATCCTTTGATGATTCTCCTATTCTCCTAGAAGGATCCATCGATGATGGTGCAAACATCAATTATGTAAACCCCATTTATTGTTGTATATAGAAGACAAAAAATGTAAGACTGCCAATCTATATGTATGTGTACATACTGTAAGGAAGTTAAGTAGTGGAACAACTTCCTAACTAACCTTGAGGATTGGGTAATATAAAAGATTTCTTGAGTCTTTATAATTGTTATAGAAACTTTTAACAAAAATAACATAAAATAACATGCATACCAGAACAAAGTCATTTACGTGGGGAAAATACTTTCAGGAAAAAAAACCCACTCCAAATGCCGCCCAATTTATTATTTGGAAATCAATAACATATTACAATATACTTGTATAGAAAGCTTCTCTCAGGAGTATTACCAACTAAAGATCGAAAGGTAACTAGATAGCTATAAGACTCTTACACATTCCCTCCATCTCACACACCTAATATATAAGTGATACAATGTATGAAACCAACAAACAATATTACAAAACCATGGGCTAAAAATCACTTATAAAGAAATGTCCATCTTATCTTCAATCAAAGATTCCCTATGGTGTGTCAATACACACACCAACACACGTAACTCCCTTTTACAACTCACTTATATGTTCAACATGTTTTTACATTTCATAATTTAGGAGATTCAACTTCTAGAGGCCATAAATTTTGAACCAAGTGTCTGATTGACAAACCATTTGAAGGGATGGAAAGCATGCGATGTGCTCTATCACCTTGTAAATTGCTCTGCCATTTATTCACATTTTAAACCTATTTTGGCGCCTATAAAGCCTCCAAAATTGAATTTTACTTTTTTTTGCAATTTCGAGAAATGAAAAATTTAATATCTTCAAAACTGGACATGCTCTTTAAAAATAAAATTATAGGCATGCTTATCTAGCCCAAGCAAAATTTTAGAAAAAGAATAGAAAAATTTCACTCTCACAAAATACTTACTAAAAATAGTAACTGTGTAAATACAAAATTGAGACACATTTTTCTTACACATATAATATATGTAGTTGAATAATAAACATCTCAATGGTTCTACAATAACTCATATAATCTTTTTAAACTATCATTTCAATTATTTAATTATTTTCAATTACCTTTCCTTGGTCACGTAATCTAAGGAATAAGTTGTCATAGGTTCCGCCTTAGCCACACCGATATAGGAGTAAGATATAAGATCAACATATAATGTTAAAATATAGTTTAATTAATCAAACATTAAATGATATGTATATTTAATAAGAGTTTTAAGTTCACATATGTGCAAAATGGATACCAGATGGCTTTCTAGGCCAAATGAAATGGTTGCAAGGGTAGCATCATGGACTTGTGTAATATTTCTTACTGTCATCACCTATTAAACCACAAATAAATATACATTAGTAAGTTAATCTATATTATAAAACATTCTTTTGAATAATAGTTCTCATTCTCTTTTGACACGTTATAAATATTTCACCTCCGATGAAGATGCAACTAGACAAGTTGTAGTAGGAATGGCCAATGATGTACAATGCTCTGTCACATCATCCTAAAATGCATAATGTTTGCATCAGTTTTAAATTTTATCTATAATTAAAAAACTATTTACATTTAGAAATTAAGTATCTTTAATAAATAAAATGTTATAAAATAAATTCAACATACTTGTGTGTCAAGCCCATAGAACACTTGGTCCAGCAAGTCAGTAGACAACACCACATGATCTAAGGCATCACGCTCATGGCCCCACTAAGACCATAACATCTTGAATCACAATGTTTACAAAAATGGGAGGTCAAACAATCTGCATATGCATCAATATCTCTCCCAAATCATAGATGGAAACAACTAGAGCACATGTGGCCCGAGCTAGGCAAACTAGAGGTAGCTGGTCTAGCTAATGCATCATCGTCTGGGCCATGAGGCTAGGATAAAGTTATGTGTCATATTGAATGATGGTGTCATGCAATGTGGCAACGACTTGAAGAGTTTGTACCTCTGTAAAATCCTTCTGGGCTATTGGAACTATGACATAAACAATGGGTTTCATTGCTAGTGGTACCCAGTTTGGGAGGTTTTGCACCTGTTGAGCTCATGGTCTATCCTAGATAGGCCTTCCAACTCTACCCTAGAACTCCCTCATATCAAAGTAATTAAGAATTTGATTGAGTATAAACTCACAATACGATTATCTCAAAAAGTATAAAGCTGCTTCATAATTATTACAAGGAGGTTGGTCGAAGACCATCCACCACATATCCCTAAAATTAGTTTTGATGCCCTCATGATTACACCAATTTATTATAAAGCTCTTTAAATTAACAAAAAAGATGTTCATTGGTTCTGGGATCAGTGAAAAGAGAACATATATATGCTTTGCTTATTTCTTTCACTTTCACTTCATCATATGTCAAGCCATTAACAAAATAATCATGACATGGATTTCTATAAGTTTTCCAAGTAATTATTTGTTTGGCGACTTTGTCAACACTTGTCACCATTGTTTCCAAGGCTATGACAATGGATGTACGATGGTTGTGTTGGGAAATCTCTAGTCTAGCAACTAGCTAAGAAATAGTGGCTTTGTTTAGTGCTAAATGTCTAATAAAATTCATCTTTTGAGTTTTGTGGGGGTTTTCTTGGAGGAGTTATAGGGTCGCACACATGAGGGTTATCCTAAGACTCTTCTTTAGGGTTTTTAGTAGGTAAATTTTGTTCAAGCCTAGGGTTTGGAGCATCTGATATCAATATTAAAACAATAAAAAATAAAATAATAATAATGAAATTTTAATAAAAAACAATTAAAATGTATTAAAAAATGAAGGCATACCTCTTCGACGTCATGGCATGTTGAATTGGTTGATCACAAGTAGAACACGATTGGGTTTGTTTATTTTTTTCAGAAAGTTTTTGGTCGCTCCCATGATGGTCATGTGTTAAAATGATCCAGTTGGTCATTTAAAAAAACTTAATCAGAAAAATGCAATCAGGTTCTTTTGATTTTTAATCGTGATCGCAATTTTATATATGTTTAACTTGATTGGAGTTGTAATTTTAATACCTTGTACATGTTAAGGCTCAGATTTGCTAAGTTGTAATGCGTTCGAGTTATTTGAATTTCCAAATAACCTGAATGCATTACCTACATTTTTTAATTTTTCTTAAGACAAGAGTTCACTTTATTGTTTCCCATCTTGGTGCACATACCCTAATATCACAATTAAAAACAATCAAAATTGTAGTTATAAAGACGGCCTCACAACTATGAACATGACCTAGATTAGACAACATGACTGGAGTTGTGTTTGGAAGGACTAGATTATAAATAATGATTACATTAATGATTATAATTAAGAATATAACTAATTAAATAAGAATGGGTTACACATCAACTAATAACTAAATGATAAATAAGAGCCCTAGGTGCAAGCCAAACTGGTTACATTTCAAAAAAAAATAAAAATCAAACAATAAAATTGTAATCCTTCTTGATCACTTTTAAATTTACATGTCAACATTTCAAACCTAATTTTTAATTGATCAATATAGAACCTATATCACATCAATTAATCTATCATCCCATTCGAAGATGGCTGGAATTTGAAAACAGGAAGATGTATTTTTTGTACGGCCAAATTCTCATTTTGGACCAAAATGAGAATTTGGCAAATTCCACCTTTTTTTTGGAAGCAACCAAATTCTCATTTTGGTCCAAAATGAGAATTTGGCCGTACAAAAATACATCTTCCTGTTTTCATCTTCCAGCCATCTTCCAGCAAACAAACGGGGCTTAAGTATAATTCGTGCCCTTTTGACTCAAAGATAATCCCGGTTTTAAAGTAATTTTGAAACCCAGAAATTACGAAGGCGGTCAAGAAGCCTGCATGACGTGTTGGACGCGTTTATGCCGTGGGAAAACGCGTAGAATTCATTGATTTATTGACTGGTCAAGTCAATGGCTTTTGTTGACGCCAAGTTTACACGATAGACTTGGGAATGCAACGTAAAATATTCTATCACGGCATCCCAACTCAATTATGACACGAACTCTGGAGGAAGCTGCGCCAGTTGAATCTCATCTCTCCTTTTTAATAAAATTGACCATTCACTGTTGAACTCCATTATATTTAAGAACTTTGTAATGAAGTTCTTATTGGATTGTCTCTCCAATATTGAAGTTTTCAATGGCTAGGGTGAAAGAAATGAGAGGCATAGCATTGCTGTGTAGTGTCTGTGCAATCTATGGGTGCTTGGGAGATGTGGGCACTGCCACTTCTTATTCTCCTCCTTATGTTCGTAAGCAACACACTCACCATTCTCTACTTCTCTCTTCTCTTTTTATTCAATTCATTTTTCAAAGTTCAAGTTTGATTAAATGAGAGTTTTATTAGTATCAAAGTTTAAGTTTGATTAAATGAGAGTTTTTTTAGTATCAAATACCAAAAATTAAGAATCTAGCATTTTGATGATGAATCATAGAGTGTGATTTCAAATATTGATACTAAAAATCATGGATCTTTGATCATAGAGCGTGATCTGAAAACATTAATGATATTAAAAATCACAGATCTTGGAGCATGGAGTGTCATTTGAAATATTGATACTATAAATTACAGATCTTAGATCATGGTGTGATTTGAAATGTTGATACTAAAATTACAGAACTAACATTCTGTTATTAGATCATGATGTGTGATTCAACATTGATACTAAAAAATCTCACACAATGAAATTTTAAAATGACTATAATAGATCATGAAAATTGGATGATTTTAATCATTGCAAAACAAAAATTTGTGGCAGCCTCAGAATGCTATGGAAATGATCAAAAGCAGTTTCCAGCAGGAAATCTGTTTGCAGCAGTGAGTGATGCAATCTGGGACAATGGGGCGGCTTGTGGGAGGCAGTACAGTGTGAGATGTCTGAGTGGAACAAATCAAATCTCTCAAAATCCATGTTTAGACAACATCAATTCCACTGTAGTCAAGATTGTTCATTACTGCTCTTCTAAGTGCAATGGGACTCTCGAACTTTCTGCCGATGCCTTCAGGGATATTGCTAATTCTACAGCAGGCATAATCAATATTGAATATGATCAGTAAGCTTATTATATCTTGTCATTCTTATGTTTATTCATTACTGACACACCCCATATTTATAAAAAAACATTAATCTCTGACCAAAAATATTGAATATGATCAGTATGTTTATATCTTCTCATTCTTATGTTTATTCATTATTGACACACCCCATATTTATAAAAAAACATTAATCTCTGACCTAAAATTCTCTCTAGCCATTAGAATTGGTAGATTTCAATGCAAGTTTATTGACTTTGATGTGTTTTATTGCAGAGTATAATAACATCAACCTCAATTGCAGAAATCTTAGCAGACACTTGTGTTTAAGGATGAAATGAACTTGTTTCCATGAAATTCTGTAAGGAGAGAGATTGTATAAGCATCTACTTCTTTCCATTTTATGTATCACACAACTTCTGTGACACCAATAATGATTGTAACCCATTTCAACACAATCAAAATATTCATTGTGATTGTGTATTTGCAAAGCTCCTTGAAATCAGTATGTTTGTATGTGGAAATATGTGAACTGATTGTTGGTATATTTTCGATTGATCTTAAAATTCTCTGACATTTGAATTTTGGAAGATGGCATAATTAAAGAATGGAAGATCCCATCAAGTATGATATTGGAATCAAATTGAGAATCCTGCACACAGAGAGTGGAGATAAAAAATTGAACCTCCAAAGAATTTGTCAGAACAAACCCAATTATGTAGAATTGATGATGTGTTCTTGGCATTTCTTAGTTCAAGTGGTAAATCATGGTTTTCGGGAGAGAGATTTTGTCACAATTCATTTTTCGATTAAATTTGTTTAGTTTAAATAATTATGTACTTATTATGGAATGCAGCTAAGTTTCTCTACAAAATGTTATTGAACGAATTTCAAAAACCAGAAAACCTAACAGATATTTGCGAAATTTACTTAGATACAATTCCTTGCATTACAAACTTGTGTAATCTTTTCTTGTTTAGAAAATGCTTGGGCATCCTTAATGTGAAGCACTGACTTTCTAGAATGTAAGCACTACCTTGGTAGCGTAAGATGTAGAGGACATAGGAAAGGAGGGAGTTTTAACCTGGTTCCTTAAAAGAAATCTACATCACATATTGAGAATAGGGACTATTGAATATTATAGGCCTTAGGTCTGTAAACTACCCAACTCGAAGGGCAGAGCTAGTCCATTTCTTTTGCCCCTAAAAGTAAATAAAGAAAAGATCTATTCTACCCACATTCTGTTTTAAGAGCAGCCAAGATGAATTTTTCTTTTAGCATTTGATGCGTCCCTTGTGAGGTCACAACTCGGCCAGAACCCATATAAGATTCTACCTTTAATTTTAATGAAATTTCCAGATTATAAGATAACTGAATATTATTTTAAATCCAAACATAGATGTGGGAGTGATTATCTTCTGAGCTGATTGTCTTTGTTCTTTAAATTTAAATTGCTGAACTAAAAACAACTTGTGAATTTAATTGGAAAAGATAATATAGAATTTAATGTTTGATTTTCTTTACTAGATATAGAAAATTTTCATGGTGTACATGGCATGTTATGAGAACACTGAAGTCTAAGAAGAGATATATTTAAATAGTGCGGTGATATCTTGATCATTACTACCAGTATCTTTTTCCATGTATGAGATGAAATCACAATTCTATGAATTGAAATGGTAACAAAGCCAACATTTTTAACTTCTTTTCACTTATTTGGGATATATGTATTGGTGTGTCCATGATTACATTATATTAGTCGATAGATATCTTGGCACACAATTTCATTACTTCAGTCAGTTTTACTTTAGACTACTTCTAGCTGGGCTGGGTATCTTTCGTATCAGGAAAGATTTCGGGGAAGCATAACTGCTTCATGGTAGGGTGGAAACACACTCCTACAATATTATCACCCTTATGTTTTCTGTTAAACAGGTGTTTGGAGCTCCTATCGGGAAGGTCTTCAAGTTTAGCATATTATGAGTAATTTGTAACTGACTAGTTGTCTATTGTAATGACATTTGCAAACTTATGTTAGTCTCTTTTGGTATGTTGTTGTTTCAACAAGCTGGTCAAAACTATTAATATCTTTAATGTATTATGTCATATGATGTATTAGGGTGCATTCGAGAATTGGTCGACACTCTTCATAATTATGGACTCATGTGCCGCTTAATCTGTTCGACAGTTTTGGTCAAACTTTGTATTCTTTCATTTAAATTTAATGGAAATTATTTATGTCTTGTCGTCATGTGATTTTGACATTTGACTTAGTTAATCGAATCCCTTATCTTGAAGATATTGTTGATGTGGCATTTGTATCAAAAGTTCAGTTTTTACATATTGTATCAGAGCTCTGGGTTCCACTCTAGGGCCTTGAGTTCGCTATGCTTAGTTCCAACCCTTGGTTGCACAAACTTAAAGTCAACTAGAGCTTAGTCTATGTACGTAAATGTTAGTTACATGAGTTGATTGTTGAGTTTCCTAGTTATGGTTACTCCTAACAGGTTACGAAAGGATATTCCTTGTTTTGCGTTATAGAAGTGGAAATAGTCACTTTTAGCACTTTACCTCTTATGTGTGTGAGGCTTCTTGGCTATTTTTGCTTACTCTCTAAACTATTTAAGGTGTGAATAGTTATGAATTTCTTGGTAAGTTGTGTACCTCAAATTGATGTGATTTCATATTTGTCTGAAATTGCATAATCTTCAATGTGTGAGAAACTGTGAAATATATTGTGTGTGAGTGTTTTCGATTATAGTAAAAATAGTTTTTGAAGAGAACCATAACCCTTTACAACAATATACAAATAGAGGAATTATAAGAATAACCCAAAAAGAGACTGTTGGGGGACAAAGGGAAAGGCATTACAGAACCCCCCAACAGAAACTACCAGCAAAACACAGCCAAAAGACCAAAAAATAGTGACAAGGATAAGAAACCACCAAACTAATTCATATTTTTCATGAATTCCTCTGTATCCTCCTTGAGCAATTCAAATTTATGAACAAACTCCCTAAGAGTCACTATCTCTTTGGTATTGTCCACCTTATTCTTTCTGGCACTGGCCCTTGTCCTAGAACCCTGACCAGTAGACCTAGTCCCTTTATCACCATCATCCTCAATTTTGATAATAGGGCTGGTGTTGCTTTCTAGCATAGCCAGGATAGCGCACAGGTTCTTAGTGGTAACTTTCATACCTTCAAAGCTCTATTTCATGATTTTATTAAGAGTTTCCTCAATACCCTGAATGCGGTTGAAAGTAGTTTGCAAGTGGAAATTAACCACAACATTGATTGTGAGCTCCATATTCTCCATCACCACCTTGTCAACCCCAGCAACATTAACACCAGTGCCCTCCGCAAAAGGGTCCGTGCTCTTGGGCATCAATAGGGTGATTTTATCCACTCTTTCCTCCAACTCAGTGCATTTGAGGTTAATATCTTTGATCTCTTCATAGAGCCAAGTGTTCAGTTGCATATCCATATCCACATGATCCTTGGCCGCTTGGATAAAGCCTTTCCCCACCTTTTTCTCCTCAGTCTCCTCCTGTTATTTCGCAGACTCCTCTTTCTCACCACCTATCTTATCTTTCTTAACCTCAATGTTTTCTTCTTTATTCCTAGAATTGGCCGACGAAAGAGTGTCTTCCATTCTCGCCGAGTCCTCATAGTCTACAAGAATTGGGGAAGTGGGATCGTTCTGCTCCATGTTTCCAGACACAGGATGACCCAGATTCGTAATCGTTGGATTCTCAACAACATTAGGCATAACGACCTCCTTAGCCACATTAGGGAACATAATATCAGACTCTTTACTTTCCTCAATATCCTCCTTACTAATCTCCTCCTCTAAAGCATTATTGTCATCAGGGTCCTCTGTGTCCATATCACCAAAATTTGCACTTATGGATTCATCATTTTTAATTTCTGAGGACTCCTCCATATCTTCCTCATCAGATTCCAGCTCCATATTTTCCTGGTGAGACAAATCATTGTTATCCGTATCCCTCTCCTGCCCTTCAGCTTCATCCTCGGTATCCATCCCATTCTCCTCAGTAAGGATTTGGGCCGCTTCAGCCTTATCAATTTTGGGCTTTTCTTTGAGCTTCTTCTTATTAGGGCTATTCTCATTCATAAGAGTTCTTTTGCCTTTCTTGTCTTTCTCCTTCATAGGCGTCAGAGTAGAGTCGTGTAGCTTAAATTTTGCATAGTCATGGATAAGAAGAAATAAACCATCATGCAAAATGGGCTTGTCTGGGCTATTCCTGCTTTCCATGATGCTCGTACCCAAAGATTTCAGAAGCAGAAAAGGAAAATAAATTTTCCTATGATATCTTTAAAATGATTAACTAACATAAATGGAAATTGTAGACTCTAGTGTAACTCCCTTCCAAGGTAAAATGCTGCATTATGGCCTTAAGAAGTTTGGCCCAAAGTAGTTTCATATTTTTACACAAAAAGAAGTCACCTTTTTTTTTCACCAAGAGGGATTTTCCAAATAGGTTTTGGGATACAAATATACAACATTCTGGACCATGATATGACCCCTATAGTATTTCAAGCTAGACACATTAAGACCAGTGATATCAGTTATAAGATTTCAGTGACAGAGAAGGTTTTTCCATACAGAGTAACCTTACCATTATCACAACTATCGATGAATTCCTTTGAAATGTCTTTATCATATCCATGAAGCCTCTCTATATAAGATGTTACTCCACCTTCTTTGAGCTTCTTCCACACCTTGTCCTCCTTCTTTCATTTGTAGACACTAGGTTCCTCTCTCTTAATCTTTCCTCCCATAGTCTCAGAATTCAAAATGCAGGTTTCTTTCACAAAGAAAATCACACTTCAAAAAACCCAAAGCGAGATATAGAGCACATAAAGAATTATGAAAAAAACACCTTCAGTAGGATTTAAAAGAGCCAAAACATTACATTTCCCACACTCGCAATAATTACTTTCCTATCCCTCGAGCGTAGGAATCGCCTTCGTGTTGCCTTTTAACAAATTACCTTTCCATTTCATCATTAATGATAATTATACCAGGATGGTGGTGGATCTGGTCATACTTTAGAAGGCTTAAAACATCTTTATTTAATCTCCGTTCTCCTTGCCAAAAGCTGATGTCATCAAATCAAACCCCCAAGTTGGCTAAGCTGTCAGCCACGATGTTCGTTTCCTAGAATGTGTGGTGATGTGGGTCACTTCAAAGCTACATAAAAACATCTTAATTTGATCAATGATGTGACATATACTCCATGAAGGTTTATAATTACCTTTAATACAATTAATGATATTCATGGAATCACCTTCAAGCCACAATTTAGTACATTTTTTATTTTTTGCGATCTTATAAATGTGGAGAGGGGCCATTGCTTCAGTCATGTGACAAGTCTGGGTGCCAATGAGAAGGGCAACAATGGTTGTACATATGCCATGAGTGTTTCTAACAATGCCACCACAACCCACCAAACTAGGGTTACCTTTAGCCGCACTGTCAAAGTTAGCCTTATGTCAGCCAGCAGGGGGAAAACCATACATCACCATCACATTTGCTTGCTACAAGTTTAGAAATTGAAGAAAATTTCCAGCTACTTAGCACACTCATATTGTTAATTTCTTACTGCAGAGAAGGACAATGATTGCAAGCCACATGAATATTCTCAACTATATTTCTGATGATCTTTGATCCAACATCTAAGGGATTAGAAAGATCATCTCTGAAAATCCAATTTCTCATTTCCTTCCATATCAGATAAGATGAAGAACAATAAATTTCCATAGCAGTCTCCCCAAACTATTAGAAAATGGAGAAAGCCACTCGAACACAAAATCTTGAATGGTATTTGGGAGAATCCAAGAGATATTCCAATTCTGCAACACAATCAACCACACTTCCCTTGATAAGGGCCAATGCAAAAGAAAATGGGCAGAGGTTTCAGCCTCTTGCATACACATGTAGCATCTATTTGGAAGCACAAACCCTCTTTTTTCAAGGTTTTCAATAGTAAGCACCTTATCGTGGACAAGCAACCAATAGAATATGTTAATCTTAGGGGTGAGAGAAGAAGTCCAAACCTTATCCAAAAAGGGAGAAGACTCCTAGTTGGAGGTGACGGAATAAGCCAAGGACACTGAGAAACAACCATTTGGATTAGGAGACAAGATAAGTTGATCTTGATAGTACTCATTAACTTCCCAGGGGACAAGATCCAGGTCAATAGCTCTTAGCACCAGGGCTATACATTTGAGTCTAATCCAATTTTTATCCCTCTAATAGTCTAAGACCATTCTGCCATACCTTCTTATACATATTACAATGAGTTGAACAAATTCAGTATGCTGGATAAGAGGTTTCTCCTTGAGCCAAGGATCCTGCCATGAATTAATTCTACTGTCATTGCCTAACCTCTAGTGAGCACCCTTTGTTGTAAGGGATTTAGCCTTTAAAATGATATTCCAGATGAAGGATCCATGTACATTGATAGGTGAAGAGAAGAAATTTCCTAAACTAGGAGTAGAAAAGAGATATTTAGATTTGAGGATTCTGTTCCATTCCTTTTCTTCATCAAAAGTTCTCCATATTTGTTTAGCCAATAACGCTTGGTTAACCTCTCTAATTCTTCTAATGCCAAAACCCCCAAATTTTATAGGTCTATAAACATTCTCCCAGGCCACCAAATGAATATGATTCTTTTCCTCAGTTCCCGACCACAAGAATCTTCTCTGTAATTTCTCAATGGTATCAACATACTTGGAGGGTATGCAGAACAAGTTGAGGGCATACACAGGGAGATTATGGAGAGTTGATTTAAGTAATAAGATCTTCCTAGCTTGGCTGAGCAGGGATCCTTTTGAGCCTACAAGTTTATGATTGAATCTTTCGATGATGCTATTCCAAAAAGATTATGTAGGTTTCAACCCCAGCAGAAGCCCCAGGTAGTTAGAGGGGAAGAGGGAAATATTACACCCCAGAATGACATCCATTTTTTGTTGTCTGAGAGGGGGAGTATTGACAAAAAACAAGGAGCTTTTCTCCCAATTGATGAGTTGACCAGTGGCATTAAAATAAATATTGAGGGCTTGTTTCAAATTTCTGGCTTCCTTGATAGAAGAGG
This sequence comes from Thuja plicata, assembly GCA_018584345.1. NCBI lineage: Eukaryota > Viridiplantae > Streptophyta > Pinopsida > Cupressales > Cupressaceae > Thuja > Thuja plicata. The sequence goes on along the minus strand of MU224653.1, from coordinate 216,539 downwards.
TACCCATGAGAACAGTATCATCTGCAAACTGTTCATGGGAGCAGGACTGATTACTCGAGGAAGGATGAAGGCCCTGCAACAAATATTTATGAACAAAGTTGAAAAATAATCTCCCAAGGCTTTCAACCATAGTGGTAAAGAGAATGGGGGAAATAGGATCCCCTTGGCAAAGACCTCTTGAGGGAGAACAAATTTTAAGAAGAACCATTCACCATGATAGAGATAGAGGGAGTAGAAATCAACTAGTGAATCAAATTAATAGTATTCCCATTAAAACCAAAGACAAAAATAACTTTGGACAGGTAAGCCCAGTCCACCCTATCATAAGCTTTTGATAGGTCAACTTTCATAAGGAAACCTTTCTTTTGAGAGGCCTCCAACGAATGAGTATTTTCATGGACAGTAATAATAGAGTCCAAAATTTGTCTCCCCGACATGAAACCATTATGTTGGGGGGAAATAATAGTCGAAAGGATCGAAATAATTTTGAGCGTGAGGACTTTGGATATTATCTTATAAAAAGAGTTTCACAGGCTGATAGGTCTGAAACTATCCACCGAATCAGCACCAGGTTTCTTGGGGATAAGGGAAAAGAAAGTATAATTAGCTTCTTTTAGCAAGGATCTAGCCCCAAAGAATTCTTTAACTACAGCGACAATACCCTTCTCCACTATGGACCAAAATTTTTGAATAAAGTGTATAGTCAAAAAATAGAAGAACTTCCATTGTAGACTAGTTTAGCTTTCCAAGTAGTCTACAATTTGAAGAAATGCACCAAAATTGGCACCTTACAATTCTAATCAATTTTGGTGCATTTCTTCAAATTCTCATCATCGAAGTGCTATCGTACTAGGAAAATTCTCCTTCCTAATTGTCTTTAATTGACTTAGTCTCAAATGCAAAAAACCTAAATTTGCATAAATCTTACACTATATTTAATTCCTAAATTTTCAAGATTTATTAGCTAAAAATC
>MU224653.1:196166-215443 GCA_018584345.1 Thuja plicata | reverse complement strand
TTTATTTAATTAAATAATTCCTTCATATTTGTCTCACCTTCCTCCATGAAGATGAAGAGTCAACCATTTCTTCCCAAGAAACTCTTCATCCTCTCTTCAGGCTTTTCTATATTATGGACCTTCTTTCCTTCATTTGGGAGGGCAATTTCTAGAGTACCAAAACTATAGTGAATTATTGTCTCAATTCTCTCATATTGCCAAGCTTTTATTGCATATTTAGTGTAATTTCATTTAGCTTAATGCATTCTTCATCTCAATTTAGTTTGTTTATTTATCAAGTAATTTAATTATGTTATCTCTTTAAAGTTTCTTAGCTTAAAATCTGCATCTTCATTCCTAGATTACAATTGCATCTCTCATATAGAATAAATTTCATTTCAGTTTTCAAAGCTTTCAAATCCTCTATTTTAGCAATGGTCTATGGTTGTTGGCTCTCATTCTGAGAGTAATTAAACACCCCAACTAAATAGGAGGCAACATGTCGATTCGATCGATATTGTGGAATGGGCAATTCATGTTCATCTTCGCGATTCAACGATTGAGCAATGACTATGTTGTGTTGTGGCTGATTTAGAGGTCAACATTCAGACACATACATTCCCCACTTTTTCTAGCCTATTTCTGACACTCTAAAATGCAAATTGGGATTTTTGACCTCAAGGTCCAAGTTGACCTTTCTGGGTCAAGGTTGACCTCGACCTTGAACTAGGTCAGAATCGACCTTTTTATGACCTAAGGTCCAAATTTCATATTTCCAAGGTTTCCAGATGTCAGGCTTTGGAAAGAATTAATTCTCGCTTTCGGGTCAGCTGTTTCGGTCTTCAGAGAAACAAATCTTAAATTATATTTAATATAGGTCCTCTTCTAAGGGTATAGGTCTATTTGGAAATTAATTATCCTATGTAGGCCTCTCTAGAATATTGTGCCTTAGATTCATATCTAAGGAAGCTTTCTCTCATTTTCTCTAACCATGATCATCAACTATCAAAGACTTAAGAAGCGAAATCCAAAGGTGAAGAAGCAAGACAAGTAGCCATTGAAGCATTCATCCATTCTCAAGAATTCAAGCACTTCTCAAGCACTCAATTCATCAAGAAGATCCATTGGTAGACACTGAAGGATTCAAGCTCTATGGAGCCCTATTGTTGAAGATTTATCCATCCACATTCCTCCAAGCCTCTTCCTATTCCAAGATGCATTCAAGATTGGTGTTGAAGATCTACAAGCAATTGATTTGAGACATCCTACATTTTACATTCTACATTCTACATCCATTTGGTGCATGCATACTTGTGGATCCACAGATTCGAATCCGCCACAAGGGCTTCTACAAGAAAGGTGAATTTATTCATTTATCTTGTTTCATTTATGAAATTTCAATTATACTTTGAGGTTAATTCCAAACTCAAGGTTTGACCAAGGCAAACCCCTCCCCCCCAACAAACCATCCATTTTTCTTGTAGGTATAGGTTTAGAACAGCAGACCAGAGTGCAGATTTGGATACCCTTTTCGACAAACTTTCGAGATCCAGAAATAGATTTTCTGTTGAATACTTTTTAGGTCGATTCTGCCCCAGGTCAGAATTGAAAATTTTGGGTTAATGGTGACATTGACTTAAGGGTCAAAATTAGAATTGTGTCAGATCGGAAAAAGATTTCTGGGTTTTGTTCGTCTCTGCATTTCTGTTCCAGATCCAATTACAGATTTTCTAGAAACTCAGTGCAGGCCCTGAAAAATAGAATTATTTAGATCTATAAAATTTTAAGGTTATTACTTTTCTCCTATTCATTTCAATTAAAGCTATCAATATTTCTAGATCTATCACACATTCTTTTCTATAAAACAAAATTTAAGATCTTCTTCTTTATTCTTATTTCCAATCGATTGATCCATTTATGCATTGATCCTTCCTTTGTGGTTAATCAATTTGGATCCTTCCTTTGTGTATCTAAGGATAAAAGGAACATCTTATTTATCCCTCACATTTAAATAAAAATTCAAATTTTAAATGTAACAACATCTATTTCATACATCACATTTTTAGACATCAAATTTTTGTTATGTTACATTTTTGTTATGTTACATTTTGGTGAACCCGCGATAGACAACTCTTTCTTTTTGGTGTTAGATTTACATCTTTTATGTTAGATCTTGCATGCATATTAGATTAGCTTTCTTTTATGTTCTTGCATTTACATTTCAAAAAATTAAAATCAAAATTTGGTGTTTCCTAAATTAGCTCATTTGCATTGCATTGGTGTATGAGCTTTACCACTTCTAGTCCTACTTATAGTATCCTGGTTAGAAGAAGGTGTAGACTTATGGGTTCCTTTGATCTTGAGTCTTCCTCTCCTTTCCTTAGGATCCCGGATGACAATTTAACCACTCATGATTCCAATCCTTCTATGGAGCATAAAATTTCTCACTCAACTCATGATGAGGATGATGCTTTAAGAGTTCCTCTTGAACAAATGCAAAAACTTTCAACGAAACTTGATAAAATGGGAAATTGGATTATTCAAGAAAACCATAATAAGGATTCCATCCAAGCTATTGAGGCTCTTAATAAATTCCTTCATGATAGTGATCAAGGTGTTAATCTCTTGCATGGTATCACTCATCTTGTGCATTTGAATATTACACCTTTAGCTTAAGAGGCTCAAGATCTAGGATTGACTCCTCCTATCACTAGTGAGGGACCTTATTTTGTTCCTTTACTTAGCATTCCTACTTACACTCCTCCTTTTATGAGTACGTCTCTCCCAATTTAATCTATTCCTCTGAGTGTTCCACCGGTATCTCTACCTACCTAACAACCTTCATATCATAGTGCGCCTTTTACTTATTCCAATCCCCTTCCAACTGTGGTTCAAAGTGTTCCACCAATTGTGTCTTCCATTCCTGTCGCTTCCTACACTTTTCCTAGCATTCTTAATATTTCTATGCCACGTATTTCTTCTAATGATTCCACAATTATTAGTTTGGCTCAAACTGTGTCATCTTTACAACAACAACTTGCATCTTTAACCCATTCCAAGTTTAGCATTCCTACATGTGACATGGGTAGTCCTTTATCCTTAGACATTATTCTTACTATTGTCCCTCAATAAGCCGATATGCCTTGTCTTGAGAATTACAATGGTAAAGGCGATCCTATTACTCATGTTAAAACATTTCAAATCCTTTGTAGTGATTATGCTCATGACCATAGGATTTTAGCTAAGTTGTTTGCTAGGAATTTTCATGATAAAGCCTTGCAATGGTATTGTTCTTTACCTCCTTATTCTATTGATTCTTTTCCTAAAATTTCTAATATCTTCATCCAACAATTTCAAAATAACATTGGCTCGCAAGTGTCCTTAACTGATTTATTGAATTGTAAACAAAATGTTAAGGAAACATTGACTGATTTTATTGGTAGATTTAAGCATTTGTATGCTTAGATTTCGTATCCTATTCCTGATATTGATATTCAACATATGTTTATTTCAAATTTACAAAAGGATATTAGAGATAAGATTTTTCTTACTGAATTTACCTCTTTTCAACAACTTTGTGCATCACTTCATCATTATCAAATACAAGTCAGTCAATTTGAGAGTAACACTTCAATGGCTCCTATTCCAGTTGATAAGAGTGACACTGATCCTAATCCTAATAATTTTTAGAAACCTAACAACTATGTCAAGATCAATAAACAAATGAATGAAGTTGTTGATCAAGTTGTTGTTGCATCCAACAATGCCACTTCTACATCCATTACTTTCCGTATGAATCGTACGTTTACTCATCTCTCTGAATCTTTACATTCTATTATGAGTAGGTTGTTAAGTGCTTATATGATTACCTTTCCTTCTATTTTACCTCTTCTCCCTACCATGATAGCATCAAAATCTTTTGATTCTAAATATTTTTGCCAATACCATCGCCAGAATGGCCATGATACTGAAAAATGTTATTCACTAAAGCATAAGGTTCAAGACTTAATAGATTCTAATGTTTTATCTGTTGATAATTTTGATGGTAATGGGAAAAAATATGTCTCTCCTCCTAATCAAAACCTTCAAATCTATATGAATCCTTTACCTACACATGATACTAATACCATCGCTCAACCATCTTTTGTGGATATTGTTTACGATTCAAAGATGGATGATCGTAATCACATTGTTAATCATGTGGAGTGCATTTTTTCACCTCAACCTACTATTCAAGATCCTTCACCTCCAGTTCAACTTCAAGTTCCACCTAAACCTCAGAAACAAACTAGGGATAAATGACCTAGGGAACTCTCAATTACCTTTGATGATTCTGAGACTATTAAGGCTCTCGATGGTCCCCTCTATATTTATGCTAGGATTGCTAAGATACCTACACGTGGTTGTCTTGTTAATCCCACATCTTTAATAAATGTCATTACTGAGAAAAAATATTTTATGAAAAACCTACAACGTGATTTTTATGATACATCTGATGCATGGATCCAAACTTGTAATGGTTTTCTCTATCCTGCACTTGGTTCTATTAACTTGCCTATTGAACTTTGTGGTAAAGTTGTAGATACTACCTTCATTGTCGTTCCTACTTCTAATCAATTTCAAATCAAATTTGGTTTGCCTTAGATAACTTCTATGCATGCTATTTCTTCTCCTATTCATAAATGTCTTAAGTTCATTCATAATGGAAAAGTGAAAATAATTAATCATAGTTTATATCAACCTTCTAGGCCTAGAGATTGTGCTACTCTTGATTTATTTTGGCCTTCATTACCTAATTCATGTCCTCCTCGCCCTGACAACCTTTTTCGTTCATATCAAGCCTATAAACATTGCAAGAATATCGAGTTAAGCATGCCTCGCATAGATCTTAACCGTGGTCTTTTGCCTACTCCTTCCATATGTCCTTTATCCATTACAAATAGCTATATTACTCAACCTCCCAGTGTTGTTTCTCAGCCTACTGCAAATCCTACCAATCCTCCTATGGAACCTGTGAAGGAACCAGTAGTTGTAACCACCTAGATTTGGTCTGTTCTGACTATAGACCCTATTTTCCCTAAGTGTGATCATACCCCCAATTATTTCATGACATTGTTACTTTCGAATAATTCATTTTAAATCAAATCTAATGTCCTAGGTGATTTTTATCACTGAATTATATTAACTATTATAGCCATAAAATTCAAATCAATTTAAACCAATTAAATCAAATCAAATTCAAATATGGATATAGTATTTAATTATAAAGGAATTAAATAAAACCCTAAATCAATTGTTCACTTACAAATAAACCCATTCCCCTAGCCTAATTGATTTAATTAAAATGGCTATAGTCCCCTTAATTATTAAAAAGCAATAAAATGCTTAAATAATGAATATCCTATTTTTGAATGAATTAAATAAGTTTAATTCATTTCATTTATATTATCCTAAACCCCAACCTAACCTATCTCAACCACTTCTACCCTGGGTTCTAACCCATCCCAACCTATTCCCCCCATGCTAATCTAATTCTAATCCTAATTCTATCTTAACCCACCTCCTAATGTTGTCACATTCCATTAAGGAATGATTAACAACTCCACCCACTTGAGAAAGTCAAAGAATCTCAAGATTCCTTCCCTCAAGTCCACCTTCTCAAGCCATCCTCTTACACCCTTCCCATGCTTCTTTAAGGCTCTCATTAATGCCTCATTAATGAAGATTCCTTAAGCCCATGTCTCCCCCATGCCTATTGAATGCCCAAGGCATTTATTGCTTTTACACCACCATTAATGAGTTCTTCAACTCATTAATGCACCTTTTCCCCCCTCTCTCTCCTCATTCTTCTATAAATAGGAGGCATTTTTGAGAGCAAATAAGCCTTCATCTCATATTGAAAATACATTGTTATGCTGTTAAGATTTAGATAGCTTCATTTTCATCTCATAGTTTCATTACCATGCATTGTTATAATGTCCATTTTTAGAGCTAGAATGCATTGCTTAATGTTTAAATAGCTTGTTTTAATTCAAATATTTCATGCTAAGTTGTATATGTCACTGATAGTAGCATAATCTAAGGGCTATTATGTTATTAATCACACTCTTCTTATTTAGAAAGAAATAGGTCGATATTATTTGGTTTTATATGCTCATCTAACCCCTTTTTAGCTAATGCAATGATCTATTGAAGTGTTGTGTCTTTATTAAATAGGTACAAAAATCACACACATTTCTAGCGTCCATTGTGGGGCTTGAATCGAGATTTGACCTCATTTTGACATCATTTTCCACTAATCTATCTGCCCAGTTTTCAGGTCCAGGATCATTTCTGGTGACAAGGAATCACATCTGGAAAACGCTGTTGCACCACAGAAAATGAGGCTCGCATCCAGGATTTCCTGGATCATTTGTAGTTTGAGCTCACATCCGGTGCACCACCTATCACATCTGGTGAAAGGTTTTGCATCTGGTAAAATATGTCGCATTTAGTTATTTTAAGCTCATATCTGGTTAGAAAATTTGCACACCTCGTTTGCCTAACCCTAACTTCTTGACCAGTTGTGTTTTTGACATTTTTGGCAGTGTAACGATTGTTTGCAGGTTGATATTGAAGGATTTTTGTGGGAGTTGAAACAAAGAAAACTAACTCAATTTTTCAGGTTGCCAAACCCCCATCTTGACCTCTATTTTTACATGCTTTAAACGCTAAGATACATTTTCTAATCTTCTAATAAACTGACTAGAGGACTATGCTCTTTTCCTCTTGAGGAAAATCATAAACTCATACATCAGTTTAAGAGTTGAGAGGAATTTGGAGTTAACTAAATAAGAAAACTCTCATCGTATAATTTCTTTTGGATCAGTAATTGAACAAAAACAAAGCACTTAATATTGTGGGCAAATTGAACAAGTTTCATTGTCTAATTTTGGATCAGAAATTGAACAAACTACTCATTAAATATTGCAGCTAATTGAACAAGGCAAATCTATTTTCAAGCATCTTGTTTTCATTAAATAGGAACATCTAAATCAGGCACAACATTGCTTAAGGGAATGAATTATTTGATTGACTTTATTTTGGGAGAAAATGACATGGATTAGGAGAGTATGCTCTTCTTCTTCAGAAGAATTAGAAATCTAGATGTTCTACACTCGCCAATCCTTTGTACGCATATTTAATAGTAGAGGGCCTTCCGGTTGAGGAAAAAATCTCCCGGGAACAACCCAAGTGAGGACAGGTTTTACACCAACCCTTCCAACTCACTATAAATAATTTCTTCCTCGTAGGCTAAAGCCTTGGAAGATGGAGCCGATTTTGTTCATGGAATTTTGGCATCATTCCTTGAACATGGTTAGGTATGTGTAGAGCGGAGCCGCTTGAATCTTGCTTGCGAGACTACACATATTAAGGTAATTATAGGGCTATATGCCTCAAATTTTCCTTGTGCAATTCTACGGGAGACAGTTTTGAACGGATTTCCCAATAATAGACAACAATTTCAACTAAAAGAATTCCTGATTCACCCCCGAAAGGGTGATAATATTTGTGCAAGGCAAAAAGTAATTTCCCCAAGACACTCATCATATTGTGCCCTCACTTGTGTTTGGAGTTGGCTAATACAACATCATGACTGGAGCCATTGCGTGCTTGGTGATGGCTGTATTTTGATTAGCATTTGAGTGTGTGCCTAAGTCAATGAGCAAAGATTTTCATCCTCCACCAAGAAAATAGGAAAAAGATGTGTGTCTGTTTCACCCTCCTAACAAATAAAATATGTTTGATGTATTTGAAAAATTATTAAAAAGATAACATCTTCAAACAAAAAACAACATTCAATCTTGGATCAACGCATGTGTTCTTCACTCACCGACGGGTCTCAGAAATCAAACTGCAATCAAACAAACTTTGTGCATTCTCAAAATGAATTTTTTAGAACTGATTAAAACTGACAGAGACATCATAAAATCGTATCCTAGATTTCCCAAATCACATGCAGTATTTAGGCTCACATCTGGAATCACTGGCTCACATTTAGTCAGCACAGTGTCGCATCTCGTATTTAAGCTCGCATCTAGGGTCGTCAGTAGATTGCATATAGTATTTCTAGGCTCGCATCTGGGAGCTCACATCTAGGATAGTGGGAACTTACAAGATAATTTCTTAGAAATTCTCAGTTGATTTGGATACCCTTTTGGCTTTTTAGTCTATCCCTATTGTCTTTTCTAGTTTCCCTGTCGTTATTTCAAAACACTTTTTTAGACATCCACCTTGCATGTCCTGTCAGTTTCTCATAATCTGTCTCAATATGTGAGGCCTATCCGCTTCTTAAAAACACTTGATTCCCATCTCACTATCAGGGAATTCTAACCCTCTGACGTTGGAATCATTTACTTCCACCAAAACTCAAATGATACCTCCACCTAAACACACTCACTTGAACGGTTTGAGACCCTACCTTTAACTCTTGGGAAACGTTGACGAAAGTTGAGACACAACTTCATGGTTAACACAAGACACAACAAGTACACGTCTAAAGGATTGAAGGTTCCTCCTAAAACACCACACTTTCAAGGGGAAACATCTCGTAGTTCCATACTTGATCTAGAATCTCCAGAAATGGATAGCAACACTCGCAGATGGAGTGAGGATTTTGAGGAATATAACAATGGCAAGCACCAAAAATCCAAAGATACGAATGAGGAAGAAGAACCCACGTTTGACCGTCCTTTATTTGAGTCCTGCAGTGAGAACGAAATCACTGAAGAAGAATATGAAAAACTCAAACAAAGCAAGAGGTTCCATAAAATAATGGAAAAAATGATTGACGAGGATAAAGAGAAATACTTCCTCCATCTAGCATCCACGAGCATCAAATTACCTAAGGATTACAATGTGGAACAACTCAAAGAGAAGGAGGTACCAACTCCTATATCTATTCTTTCCAAATAGCTAACATTAATGCAAACAAAGCTTACCAATCTCAAACAAGAGAAGACTAAACCAAAATCACCATACTCTTTGGACTCTATTTGTCCATTCCCCTTTGATAAGAGTATTACAATGATCCCATTTCCTCCTAATATGACAAGACCAAAGTATGACGAGTACACAGGAGAAACTGACCCACATGATCATGTAAGGGAATTCTGTGCTCTAAGCATAGAATACATGCACAAACCTACATACCTCATACAACTATTTATAGGAATTCTATGAGGTAATGCCATGGAGTGGTTCTCAAAACTGAACCCTAAGGTCAAAACATTTGAGGAGCTAATTCAACGCTTTATCCAGCATTACTCCTATAAAATACATCATGATGTGAACATGATGGATCTGTGTAATACTAAACATAAGACTGACAAATCATTTACACACTTCCTACAAAGATGGAGGAAGATCTTTGCATGATATTCAAGGGCCATTCCCGAATTGGAGAAAATGGAAATCTTCATTAATAACCTGGTTCCTGAATTGAACTATGCATTACAAATGAAGGACTCACCAAGCTTCGACAAAATGATTAAGAATGCCCTCTGTATCGAGGAAGTCATGGTCAAAAGGGGGGAGATCACCCTTCAAAATGAAAACAAAACCAACAACTCCAACTCCAAGCCTAAATGGTGGAAGTAGAACAAGAATGTTGTCAATGACAGAGTATTTGATGCCTCTAACATTAACCCCAAACCTGAGGTGTTCAATCTGACCAACAGCATGCAAGCAAGCAAAGACACCAAGGTCACGACACCCATACCCAAAACAAATAATGATAATGGTAAAGGACGGTCGTGGACTTCAAAAACTTAAAGAACATTTACTCCTTTGGTAGAACCTCTTGAGACCATTTTAAAGACTCTATTGTATAATAAGCTTCTCACAATTCCTAATTCAAAACCCTGGGAACCAATGGTCAAACCAAGATGGTGGGATGATAATTCCTATTGTGTCTTCCACAAAAAAAAGGGACACAAAACTAATAACTGCCTTAAACTTAAACATGTCATTCAAGACCTCATTGAAGGCGGTAAGGTCAAAGTGGATGGACACACCACCAATGAGGATCATACGGCATTCAATAAACCATTTCTTAATTATGACAAAGGAGAAACATATAAAGGGAAGAGTAATGAAGTGAACTACACCTATTCCAATAATGACAATGTGATCAATATGCTAGACGTTAAAATGAAATCCATCAATGTGGTCACAATCAAAGGTGTTTCATTCCACTCAAATGTCATAACATGGAGCCAAGTGCAAGTCATGATCAAAAGACCCCTAAAACCAGCATCAACGTCCAAGGTTCCCACCATTACTATCCCCAAACCAGCAGCAAAACACGTGGTTACTATTCCTAGAGAAAAGTATGACTTGGTAGATCAATTGCAATGAACCTTTGCCAAAATTTCCATTTTTGAGTTGCTCAAGATATCCATAGTACATAGGGAAATCCTAGAACAAGCTCTACATGTTGCTAATGTCCCAAAGGATATTGATATAGACAAATTCCAAGCAATGGTCAATCACATCTCAGCGCCACATTACCTATCCTTTTCTAAAGAGGATGATAAGTCATTGACACATCCACATAATCAACCCCTCCATATCAAAGTCCTTATTCATAAATCCCATGTTAGACGTGTGTTGATAGATGGAGGTGCAAGATTAAATATCTGTACACTTAATCTGATTAAGAAGCTGGGTCTTTCATAACAGACCATTGACTCTAGAAGCAAGATAACCATCAAATCTTATGATGAGGAAGAAAGATCCTCTAAAGGTCTTATTTTTCTACCTATTAGAGTTGGACCAATTCAAAGGAATGTCATTTGTCAAGTTCTAGATCTACCCCTGGCCTACAATATCATGTTGGGGAGATAATGGATTCATGAAATACAAGCTGTGCCATCCACTTACCACCAGTGTATAAAGTTCCCACATAATGGGGTGGAAGTGACGATTCCTGTAGATGCTAACTATACTTGTAATAATATCAAAGCAGGTAGTATGACCCAGCATAATAAAGAGGCTATGGATGCGATTGCTCCCGAAACTACCAAAGACATGATTATGAAGAGTTTTGGAAAAACCTTAAAACTTGAAGAAATAGGTATGGGAGAGTACAAGTTGGACTTGACTCCATCACTAACAGAACTTTTGGTGTCACCAAGATCCTATGGAAAACCTTCCTCAACATTCACACCTACTGCATCCAAGGAGCCAGAACTACACAAAGAAACTGGCATGATAAAGGCATCCACATCTTCTTCAGATAATACAGAAGAACAGACAGTCTTGGACTGGCTTTACAAAGTTGAACGGATGGAAGATGAGGTCAAACATGTAGAGATATCCCCAGAACAGTATGGAAAGGGATATGATTTCCTCAAACAGATGGGATACAAAGGAAAGGGACCTCTAAATGACATAGGATGGGGGCTTATTGAGCCTATACCCATGAAATTATGTAATACTAGAGACAAAACAAGACTGGGTTTTAATACTAAAACTGATAAACCTGCTTCAAAAGACAATCCAACCTAAGACAAAGGGAGTGATGAAACAGATGAACTAGAGCAGTGGTCCTATAAAATATTATTACATGTTGGCACAAAGAACCCCAACTACCAAGGAGAATGCTATGTACCCAAATTTGAGGTATCAAAAGATCTTCACACCCCTTTGTTAGCACAACCTCCCATTCAAGAGGTAGGAGACTCAATAGCAGATAATTCATAAATTCCCTTGATAGAAACAACTTTAGAAAGTATACCCCGACGACAAGATTTACATCCTAACTGGGGGAAATTGGTCATGGTTTCACATGTTCTTGATCTACCCCACTTTAATCAGTAGGTGGCTAACCAGGTACATCAAATAACTATTGCTGAATACTTAAACAGATCTAATGATGAGGTCACTTAATCTAATGATTTTGAATGGGATGAGCTATCTATCACCACTGAAGATATTGGAATAGATAAAATTCACATGTTTGTGGCACCCTCAGCTCCTCATGAACAGTCTAACACTACTCGTAACGACACTGATAATCCTAAAGTAGAAGAAGAGTTCCTTCCCCCAATCATTGATGAAGAGACAGGTGTTCTCATAAGTCTAGAAGAATTTTAGAGGCTACAAGAAAGAAGCCTCCTTTTATGGAGAGATGATGATGAGAGTTCTACTAACGAGTCTTTAGAGTTTGATCTACATATGACTAACAATGACCCTTTTTATGACGATTTAACTCTTAGTGATTTAAACATTGAAGAAATTAACTTAACAAAACATGTCATGTCGGTTAATGGCCTTGATGCTAACGCGATGTTGTCCTTCCCAGAGTTTGATTCCTTGTCTTTGATACACCCAGACCTCATTGATTAGACTACCACAAATCCTATGCCTATCCTCAACTTTTGCAATGACTATACCCTAGCTTGCTATCTCAATGCTTGTGATCCTTACCTTTCTTCCACCAATGCAAGGAGTGCGAACATGTCACAGGAGGATATCAGGTTTCTTAGTCAAAAATTGAAAAATAAAAAGAAAAATAGGACTGATGGTGAAAACCACTTTGTGGCAGTATTAGATCCTAAAATAGTAAAGAGAAAAGATGCATCTAATGGTGAAAACCTCCCAGAGGTGCCAAAGGATGAGATTCTTGATATCCTCCCTGAGCACTTTTAGGAAAGGTCTTTAGTGCTGATTGAACCAACACAACCAATAAATTTGGGCACTATTGAAGATCCTCAAATAGTCCACCTTGCACAATCTTTGTCAGAAGATGAGAAGACATAGTTCACAGGGTTCCTGAGGGAAAAGAAAATCAAATTTGCATGGTCTTATATAGATATGCCAGGGATGGATCCTAATCTAATCATGCACCACTTATCTATAGCTCTCAGGATCAAGCCTGTGAAACAAGAACTTAGAAAGATGCATCCTCATGTTTCATTATTAGTAAAAGCAGAGCTAGAGAAATTATTGAAAGCTAGATTTATCAGAGTCATTGCCTATGCAGGATGGATCTCCAATGTATTCCCTATGTCTAAATCTGATAAATCTATCAGGATCTATATGGACTTTAGAGACTTAAACAAAGCATGTCCAAAAGATGACTTCCCACTAACTAACATTGACATGATCATAGACCTCACAACAAGCTACTAGATGTATTCATTAATGGATGGATTCTCGGGCTATAATAAAATCAAAATTGCCCCTAAGGATCAAGAGAAAACTACAATCACATGCGCATGGGGCACCTTTTGCTGAAATGTCATGCCATTTGGGTTAAAGAATGCAGGCACAACATATCAATGAGCGATGACTACTATATTCCATGACATGATGCATAAAAACATGGAAGATTACATAGATGATACCTTGGCTAAATCCAAAGAAAGACATACTCACATTGATGACTTAAGAAAGATATTGGATCGCATGGAGCAATTCCAACTTAGGCTCAACCCAAAGAAGTGTGCCTTTGGGGTCCAATCAGGGAAGCTCCTAGGGTTCATTGTCTCAGCGAAAGGAATTGAGGTATAGACCCAGCTAAATTTAAGGCTATACTAGAGATGGCTCCTCCATGCAACATCAGTCAAATGAGGACACTACAAGGGAGACTCCAGTCAATCAGGAAATTCATGTCACAACTTGCAGATAGGGCACAACCCTTTACCAAATTACTACATAAAGGGGTCACCTTCAAATGGGATGAACACTATGAAGCAAACTTCAGAGAACTAAAAGGATACCTGGCTACTCCTCCTATTCTTATGGTGCCTATCCATGGGAAGCCATTACTCTTGTACATTTCAGCTACAGCTACATCCTTAGGAGTATTTCTCACACAGGAGGATGAAACAAAGAAAGAAAGAGCTATCTACTACATTAGTAGAACACTAGTCACCTATGAGCTCAATTACAGTATTATTGAGAAAGCATGCTTAGCAGTCGTCTTTGCATCACAAAAATTGAGACAGTACATGTTGTCACATATAGTAAGGCTCATTGCTAAGATAGATCCTTTAAAATATCTCCTAAGTAGAACATCATTAACAGGATGTTTGGAAAAATGGGTCCTGATTCTAAGTGAGTTTGACATTGAATACATAGAAATGAGAGCTATTAAAGGACATGTCCTTGCATATTAATTGGTTGATTCATCACTCCAGGATGATGAACCTTTAAAGATTGAATTCCCTGATGAAAAAAGCATGCATCTAACTAAATATCCATAGAAGATGTACTTTGATGGTTCATTCACTCAACAAGGCTCTGGAGCAGGGGTCCTATTTATAACTCCTCAAGGTTACAAGATTCCCAAATCTTAGAAATTGATGTTTCCATGCACCAACAATATTTTAGAATATGAAGCATTGGTAAATGGTCTTAAGCTAGCTATGGAGTGGAATATTGTAGAGTTACACGTATATGGTGACTCCCCACTAATTATCAATTAGGTCAATGGGGAGTATCAAACAAAAGATGAGAATTTTATGCCCTACAAAAAATTGGTTGATGACCTAAAGAAGTACTTTGTCTTCATCACCTTCCAGCAGATACCAAGATCACAGAATAAAGTTGCAGATGCTATGGCTACCTTAGCATCCATGTTACAACTGGAGGAACATCATTTCCCCTATGACTTCTTGGTGGAAGAATTATCCTATCCTACCTTTGATACCCCTGAATACCAAGTAATCTGTGCTTTGAACACCCCAGACCAATCTTGGTATACTAAGATCATTGCTTACCTAATAGACCAAATTATTCCCAATGATCTATCCCGAAATGAGAAGAGAGCCCTGATTAGGACAGCATCACGTTATTTCCTCATAACTAATAACCTATATTGACAAGGTCTCAATGGTACGCTTCTTAGATGTTTAGAACTTGTAGAGTTCGATCTTGCATTAAAATAAGTCCACAAAGGTGTATGTGGATCACACTCGAATGACTTTTCATTGGAAAAGAAACTACTCAGAGTAGGCTATTACTAGCCTACCATAGAAAAAAATGCTATTCAATTCTTGAAAACATGTCATAAATGCCAGACACATGGAAATCTCATCCATGCTCCTACCAGAGACTTTATACCTTTCATTACACATTGGCCATTTCAGCAATGGGCCTTTGACATGGTTGGACAAATATATCCCAATTCTTCAAATGGACAAAAATTCATCATTATGGCCACTAAGTATTTCACAAAGTGGGTCGAGGTCATGTTGCTAATCAAAGCCACTAGAAAATAGGTGGCTATGTTCATTGTGAACTACATTATTTGTAGATATGGGATACCCTCTTCAATTGTAATAGACAATGGGGGCCAATTTAAAAATCAAGACATTGATGAGCTTTGTGAACAGTTCCATATCACTCAACATTGCTCCTCAATCTATTACCCTCAAGGTAATGGACAAGCTGAGGCATCCAATAAAAATATTCTAAAAATCCTACACAGAACTGTGAGTAAGTCCGACAAAGATTGGCATCTACAACTGAATTTGGCACTATGGGCCTACAAAACAAGCATCAAAACACCAATTGGAGCCACACCATTTTTCCTATTCTATGGCGCTAAGGAAGTACTACCTATTAAGGTTGAAATCCCATATTTGCGGATATCTTTACAAGGTCTCGTTACTAATGAGCAGTACCACATTGATAGGGTGAATTCTTTGGACCTACTAGATGAGCCTAGACAATAGACATTCAACCATCTGAAGGTATACCAAGCATGCATGTCCAAAGGGTATAACAAAAAGGTCAAACCATGAAAATTTGAAGTGGGGGATCTCATCCTAAAGGATAATTCTAAGAACTAGCCCAAAAGAGAACAGAAAGGAAAGTTTGAACCTAACTGGCTGGGACCTTATGTTATCACTGCTACTTTTGGGACTAGAGCTTATCAAATAGCTACACCTGAGGGAGATTTTCTTCTAGATCCTATCAATACTCTACATTTAAATCGGTTCTACACTTGATGATTCGGCTAGCAGAACCTCTACAACAAATAGTTCTAAGAAAATACCAAAAAATTTCAGAAAATCGATCCTGAAGAAATCAATAAATGATGGAAAAAGTCCTGAAGAAAGGGTGTCCTTGGTGAAAACTGGGTAAACAGGCACCTTGATACTACAAAAACATTCAAAAAAGAAAAAATAGAAAAAAAATTGAAAAAGTGAAAAGTGCCTTGATGAGCACCTGGTCAAACATGCATTTTGGTAGCAAAAAGAAAGAAAAGATCTTGCCAAGAGGTGAAAACCTGGCAATTAGGCGTCACTTGTGTTCTGCACTCCATCTATCAAAGCATCACTGATACTAAGCCTTCACAATTTTACCTATGCTAAAACACTGACTTCATTTCCTTACAACAATCTTATCCTTGCTTGGGATTTGTCTGTCTTTTTCGATTCTAGGGAACAAGTCATTCTGCACTGGGGGCATCTTTGCCAGTCTGATAGGCTTCGTCTGCTAAGTCTTCATAGGATGGTTTGTCTTTTGATACAATGATTTTTGATACTTTCACTACCACTATCGCATTCATGAACAAGGTGACACAAACATTGCACTAACATGAACGGTGTTCCTAAGACCTACATTGGATTCCAAACAACGAAAAGATTGTATACAGGTAAATGGATGCCATATTTGCTTGAATTCCAAACTTTTTTTGATTGATGAATCTATACTGTGCTTGAAAAATGAATCAATAGTATTACTTAAACACAGTATGGACTTGGATTGATCATAACTCTTGTATGTCCTAATGATGTTTAGCTAGGGGCATCTAAGCAGTTATGAATTTTTATTTGATTCTCAATTGATGTTGTTTTATCTCCTGAGTTACTCCATGATGTCTGCACAAAGGAAAAGAGTTGTAAGGACAGGGGGCATAACATTTTCTTAGTTTTCTGTATATGGTGATTGTTCCAAGTAATCCTATAAATTTCACCTAACTTTGATGTTTATGGTAAGAGCTGCCACTATGGGTGGATAGCCGCATATATCTCGATCTTTGTTATGTGTAAATTATGGTGAGTTTGAAACAATTTCCTTGTCTATTTTCTGATTCAGATTCTCACTAAGGTATACGAAGCATAATGTACCCAAAGATATGAATTTTCATGGTCATTGCGAGTCCAATATCTTACCTTATACAGATTATGAAATAATAAAAGGAAGGTGACTATTTTTTTATCCTGGCTTCTATGCCTTGATGCCTAAGTCTATTTCCAACATTCCAATAAACATAGTATTCATACTTTCATAATATCAGTGGGTATTAGTGATTTTTGTACTATCAAGTGGTATCCATTCCCAAAGTGCCCAATGATGAAAAAATGTTACAATATCTGCAAATCAATGACAGTCCTAAGAGTCTGCATGTAGCTGCATTTAGAGGTTGCATGATGCATTTTGAAAGTACAACATAAGGATTTGAGCTCAAAAATCCTTTCTATTTTTTTCATTTGAAATCCAAGCTATTTAAATATCCATGATTCCCGAAATCTTTGATCTATCGGGAACAATGTCGAACCCACCTTTTCAAAACGTGATTAACTTGGTACTTGTGTGTTTACTCTTAACACACCCCCATTTCTTCACTTCTTCTAATCTATTCTTTCATTCCCCTACCCGATCACTGCAAGTGATACATCATTTCAACAGAGGGATTTCTTTCTTTTTCCTTTGATTTCATTCCCGAGGGGGCATGATCACACTATTATCAATTAAATTTTTGCTCAAAACAACATTAAAATGACTTCGTTATCAAATAAACTAGGGGCATAATAGTTTCCTTGACTAAGTCAGAACTGTTGGATAGAAAGCTTTGGTTCTCATAAGCTGGATATCTTGTGTTTCCTCTTTTTTTTTAAAAAAAAGAGAAGATTCTTATTAAGCTCCTGGCAGCTTCTTACTTAATTTTGGACGAAAACCAAGTTCTGAATCAGTATTATCAATCTTTGGATGACAACCAAGTTTAGAATTGGTATCTTTAAAATATTTTATTGACCTTTGTATGACAACCAAGTTCAAAGTAAATTCTATCAGTTTAGTTTGATCAAGTGTGAGACTGATCTCATCAACATTTCATTCTACAACCAAGAATGGAATTCTCAATCTTTCTAAAGTCAAAATAAAAAACATTCTTTGAATCAATGCGCTGCTCACACATCGATTCAAAGAGGGGCAAATGTAACCACCTAGATTTGGTCTATTTTTACTATAGACCCTATTTTCCCTTAGTGTGATCATACACCCAATTATGTCATGACAATGTTACTTTGGCATAATTCATTTTAAATCAAATTTAATGTCCTAGGTGATTTTTATCACTGAATTATATTAACTATTATAGCCATACAGTTCAAATCAATTTAAACCAATTAAATCAAATCAAAAAATAAACCCATTCCCCTAGCCTAAATAATTTAATTAAAATGGCTATAGTCCCCTTAATTATTCAAAAGTGATAAAATGCTTAAATAATGAATATCCAATTTTTGAATGAATTAAATAAGTTTAATTCATTTCATTTATATTCCCCTAAAACCCAACCTAACCTATCTCAACCACTTCTACCCTGGGTTCTAACCCATCCCAACCTATTCCCCCCATGCTAATCTAATTCTAATCCTAATTCTATCTTAACCCACCTCCTAATGTTGTCACATTCCATTAAGGAATGATTAACAACTCCACCCACTTGAGAAAGTCAAGGAATCTCAAGATTCCTTCCCTCAAGTCCACCTTCTCAAGCCATCCTCTTACACCCTTCCCATACTTCTTTAAGGCTCTCATTAATGCCTCATTAATGAAGATTCCTTAAGCCCATGTGTCCCCCATGCCTATTGAATTCCCAAGGCATTTATTGCTCTTACACCACCATTAATGAGTTCTTCAACTCATTAATGCACCTTGTCCCCCCTCTCTCTCCTCATTCTTCTATAAATAGGAGGTATTTTTGAGAGCAAATAAGCCTTCATCTCATATTGAAAATACATTGTTATGCTGTTAAGATTTAGATAGCTTCATTTTCATCTCATAGTTTCATTACCATGCATTGTTGTAATGTCCATTTTTAGAGCTAGAATGTATTGCTTAATGATTAAATAGCTTGTTTTAATTCAAATCTTTCATGCTAACTCGTATATGTCACTGATAGTAGCATAATCTAAGGGCTATTATGTTATTAATCACACTCTTCTTAGTTAGAAAGAAATAGGTCAATATTAGTTGGTTTTATATGCTCATCTAACCCCTTTTTAGCTAATGCA
>MU224653.1:181182-196116 GCA_018584345.1 Thuja plicata | reverse complement strand
TATTATGTTATTAATCACACTCTTCTTAGTTAGAAAGAAATAGGTCAATATTAGTTGGTTTTATATGCTCATCTAACCCCTTTTTAGCTAATGCAATGATCTATTGAAGTGTTGTGTCTTTCTTAAATAGGTACAAAAATCACACACACAATAGTTATTCCTCCTAGTTCCCAACATGTGTCATACAAAGAAAAACATAACAAATCTGATAATGAATGTCATAAGAAGCGTAGAGCTAATGCTAGGGCCCGTGCTTAAATTGTTCTTCTAAATTCTTTACCCTCTTTCGACCAACCTATGCCTGATGTGTTGGAGCAGGTTAATGTTCATAATGATTTTAAGATGAACAAGTATGATGATCTTATTTGCATCTTAGATCCTATTTTAATTAATCTTGATGAGGAGGATACTCTTGATGATCCTATTGATCCTAGTGATGAATATGAGACCATTGATCTTGATACTGATTTACCTCATATGCTTTCAACTCAATTGACAATTACACCTAGTATCAAGCAACGCAATTCTCAAGAGGATCCTTGTTTGGAACTACCTATTATTCCTACTGTGTTGGATATAGTCCCTCTTACAAGTTTCCCACCTTCTCTAATTGATATAAAATGAGATGGGGAAAGTAGGCGGTGCGCCTGAATGGCTTATCCTTTGTGGTAGCCCTTTTTGTGTTTGCATGGTGTATTGTGCTTCTCCCATAATGTGTTTGCTAAATGTTTGTTAGACTCTTTTATATGACCCTTATTACTTTTTTGGTGCAAGGTAATAAAGGAATCAAACCTGTTGTACAATTTCTCTATAGGTATCTTTACTCTTCTATATGTTGTTTTCATGTTATGTTGTACTTGTGCTATTATTCATAAATGTTTTCCTTGTGTAGTCCACTTGGATCTGCGACATGGTAGCACTGGTTCTTTTTGGTCTCCATGTTGTGGTCCAAAAAGACTCTTCTTCATAACTCTTGAGTTTTCTTTCCTCCATTGTGATTGCAGTTCTACTTTCTTTGGGGAATGATGTCAATTCATTTGCAATAATATATATATATATATATATATATATATGTTATCTTATGATCATATTGACCCCACAGTAGGTAGATCCCTTCTGTTTTCTTTATATGTTTATGTGGTATTTCCCTTGATTTGTCTTCGTTTGGGGGCATCTCATAGTGGAAACGTAATCAATAGAGTTATTTATGTTTTTGTTAATGCCATTGCTCCTATTAAAGTGTTAATAATAACTTTAACGTGGGGGTATACGCTCTACTCACTTTTTGTACACACACACATTCAAAA
The DNA here is from genome assembly GCA_018584345.1 of Thuja plicata. Classification (NCBI taxonomy): domain Eukaryota; kingdom Viridiplantae; phylum Streptophyta; class Pinopsida; order Cupressales; family Cupressaceae; genus Thuja; species Thuja plicata. The sequence continues at coordinate 194,809 of MU224653.1, read as the reverse complement.
TATTTTCAAAACTTAAAACTTTTTCCCTTTATGGATTAAAGACTAATCCTTAAAGCATGGATTTTTACCTTATAGGATCTCTTGATCCCTCCAGTTTCAATTTAAAATGTTTTGATCTCTTAAGGTCAGAAGGTGTCCTTACGACTGGATCTCCCTAATCGGTTGACTAGTGAGTAGCCACATTCACTAGGTAGTTCATCTCCATCTTTCCAGTTGCACTGTTTCCTTGTGTGGTTCACAATGGGACATAAGTTATCATTGGGTGAGGTAATCACACCCTCTCTCTTTTTCTCTTTAACTAGCGATGTCTCTCTTATCATGATCTTAGGGTTGATAAAGACGTAAGTCCCTGTGGGCTTGAGGATTCCTTTGTCCCTTTTGATTTAAATAAAATTATATGTTCTTTATGATCTCCTTTACCAAGAGTTTGCATTGAGTTCATACTCTTGCTAAAGTGGGGGCTAAATGTATAGTCATAAAATGGAATCACTTCCATTGTAGACTAGTTTAGAAGTTTGAGTAAGTGGTTTAGGGTCATGCCAAGTGCCTTGAATGGGTCTTTGACTTGGATCTAGCTCTTTCCCCTGTTCTGCCCCATTTCCCACTTTTTTTATCCTATTTCTGACAGTCTAAACTGCAAATTGGGATTTTTGACCTTAGGGTCAAAGTTGACCTTTCTAGGTCAAGGTTCACCTCAACCTTGACCTACGTCAGAATCAACCTTTTTCTGACCTAAGATCCAGATTTTAGATTTCCAGGGTTTCTGGATGTCGGGTTTTGGAAATAATTAATTCCCACTTTCGGGTCAGCTGTTTCGGTCTTCGGAGAAAAAAATCTTAAATTATATTTAATATAGGTCCTCTCCTAAGGGTATAGGTATAATTGGAATTTAATTATCATATGTAGTCCTCTCTGGAAGATTGTGCCCTGGATTCATATATAAGGAAGCTTTCTCCTCTCATTTTCTCTAACCATGATCATCAACTATCAAAGACTTAAGAAGTGAAATCCAAAGGTGAAGAAGCAAGATTTGAAGCAAGCCAAGTATCCATTGCATCATTCATCCATTCTCAAGCATTCAAGCACTTCTCAAGCATTCAATTCATCAAGAAAATCCATTGGTAGTCACTAAAGGATTCAAGCTCTATGGGGCCCTCTTGTTGAAGATTTCTCCATCCACATTCCTCCAAGCCTCCTCCTATTCCAAGATCCATTCAAGATTGGTGTTGAAGATCTATAATAAATTTATTTGAGACATCCTACATTCTACATTGATTTGGTGCATGCATACTTGTGGATCCATCGATTCGAATCTGCCACAAGAGATTCTACAAGCAAGGTGAATTTATTCATTTATCTGGTTTCATTTATGAAATTTCAATTATACTTTGATTTTAATTCCAAAACCTGGGTTTGACCAAGGCAAACCCCTCCCCCCAACAAACCATCCATTTTTATTACAGGTACAGGTTCAGAACAACAGATTAGAGTGCAGATTCAGATACCCTTTTTGACAAACTTTCAGGATCCGAAAACATATTTACCTCTGGAGACTTTTTAGGTCGATTATGCCCTAGGTCAGAATCAAAAATTGTGGGTCAATGGTGACATTGACTTGAGGGTCAAAATCAGAATTGTGTCAGATCGGAAAAATATTTCTAGGTTTCGTTCGTCTCTGTGTTTCTATTCCAGATTCGTTGCAGATTTTCCAGAAACTCAATGCAGGTCCCCAAAAATAGCATTCTTTAGATCTGTAACATTTTAAGGTTAGTACTTTTCTCCTATTCTTTCAATTAAAGTTATTAATCTTTCTAGATGTAACACACATTCTATTCTATAAAACAAAATTTAAGATCTTCTTTATTCTTATTTCCAATTGATTGATTCATTTATGTGTATCTAAGGATAAAAGGAACATCTTATTTATCCATCACATTTGAATAAACATTCTAATTTCAAATGTAACAACATCTATTTCATACATCACATTTTTAGACATCACATATTTGTTATGTTACATTTTGGTGAACCCGTGATAGGCAAATCTTTCTTTTTGGTGTTAGATTTACATATTTTATGTTAGATCTTGCATGCATACTATATTATCTTTCTTTTATGGAATTACATTTACATTTCAAAAAATTAAAATCAAAATCGTGTGTTTCCTAAATTAGTTCATTTGCATTGCATTGGTGTATGAGCTTTACCACTTCTAGTCCTACTTATAGTATCCCGGTTAGAAGAAGTCATAGACTTAAGGGTTCCTTTGATCCTGAGTCTTCCACTCCTTTCCTTAGGATCTCGAATGACAATTTGACCATTCATGATTCCAATCCTTCTATGGAGCATAACTCTTCTCACTCATCTCATGATGAGGATGATGCTTTAAGAGTTCCTCCTGAACAAGTATAAAAAATTTCAATAGAACTTGATAAAATGGGAAATTGGCTTATTCAAGAAAACCATAATCAAGATTCCATCCAAGCTATAGAAGCTCTTAATAAATTCCTTTGTGATAGTGACCAAGGTGTTAGTCTCTTGTGTGGTATCACTCATCTTGTGCATTTGAATGTTGAACCTTTATCTCAAAAGGCTAAAGATCTAGGATTCACTCCTCCTGTCACTAGTGAGGGATGTTCTTCTATTCCTTTATATAGCATTCCTACTTACATGCCTCCTTTGATGACTACATCTCTCCCAATTTCATCTATTTCTGTGAGTGTTCCACCGGTATCTCTAGCTACCTTACAACCTTCATATCATAGTGTGCCTTCTACTTATTCCAATCCCCTTCCAATTGTGGTTCCAAATGTTCCACCGGTTGTGTATTCAATTCCTTCCACTTCCTACACTTTTCCTAGCATTCCTAATATTTCTATGCCACCTATTTCTTCTAATAATTCCACAATTATTAGTTTGGCTCAAACTGTGTCATCTTTACAACAACATATTGCATCTTTAACCCAATCCAAGTTTAGCATTCCTACATGTGACACGGGTAGTTCTTTATACTTAGACATTATTCATGCTTTTTTCCCTCAAGAAGATGATATGCCTTTCCTTGAGAATTACAATGGTAAAGGCGATCCTTTTACTCATGTTGAAAAATTTCAAATCCTTTATAGTGATTATGCTCATGACCATAGGATTTTAGCTAAGCTATTTTCTAGGATTTTTCACGATAAGGCCTTGCAATGGTATTGTTCTTTACCTTCTTATTCTATTGATTCTTCTCCTAAACTTGCTAATACCTTCATCCAACAATTTTAAAATAACATTGGCCCGCAAGTGTCCTTAACTAATTTAATGCATTGTAAACAAAACATTAAGGAAAAGTTGATTGATTTTATTGGTAGATTTAAGCATTTTTATGCTCAGATTTCTTATCATGTTCCTGATATTGATATTCAGCATGTGTTTATTTCAAATTTACAAAAGGATATTAGAGATAAGGTTTTGCTTACTGAATTTACCTCTTTTCAACAACTTTGTGTAACACTTCATCATTATCATTTACAATTGAGTCAATTTGAGAGAAACACTCCAATGTCTCCTGTTCCAATTGATAAGAGTGATGTTGCTCCTAATACTAATAAGTTTCAGAAACCTAACAACTATGTCAAGGTAAATAAACAGATGAATGCAGTTGCTGATCAAGTTGTTGTTGCATCCAACAATGCCACTTCTGCATCCACCGCTTTCCATATGAATTGTACATTTACTCCTCTCTTTGAATCTTTACATTCTATTATGAGTAGGTTCTTGAGTGCTAATATGATTACCTTGCCTCCTATTCGACCTCTTATCCCTACCACGATAGCATCAAAATCCTTTGATTCTAAAGCTTTTTGCCAATACCATTGCCAGAATGGCCATGATACTGAAAAATGTTATTCTCTAAAGTATAAGGTTCAAGACTTAATCGATTCTAATGTTTTATCTATTGATATTTTTTTATGGTAATGGGAACAAATCTATCTCTCCTCCTAACCAAAACCTTCAAATCTATATGAATCCTTTACCTACACATCATAGTAATACCATCGCTCAACCATCTTCTATGGATATTGTTTACAATTCAAAGATGGATGATCGTAATCACATTGTTAATCATGTGGAGCGCATTGTTTCACCTCAACCTATTGTTCAAGATCCTTCGCGTCCACTTCAACTTCAAGTTCCACCTAAAACTCAAAAACAAACTAAGGATAAATGACCTAGGGAACTCTCAATTACCTTTGATGATTCTCAGACTATTAAGGCTCTCGATGGTCCCCTTTATATTTATGCTAGGATCGCTAAGATACCTATGCATGGTTGTCTTGTTGATCCCACATCTTTAATAAATGTCATTACTGAAGAATTTTTTTAATGAAAAACCTACAACGTGATTATTATGATACATCTGATGCATGGATCCAAACTTGTAATGGTTTTCTCTATCTTGCACTTGGTTCTATTAACTTTCCTGTCGAACTTTTTGGTAAAGTTGTAGATACTACCTTCATTGTCGTTCCTACTTCTAATCAATTTCAAGTCAAATTTTGTTTTCCTTGGATAACTTCTATGCATGCTATTGCTTCTCCTATTCATAAACGTCTTAAGTTCATTCATAATGGAGAAGTGAAAATGATTAATCATAGTTTGTATCAACCTTCTAGGCCTAGAGATTGTGCTACTCTTGATATCTTTTGGCCTTCATTAACTAATTCATTCCCTCCTCACCCTAACAACCTTTTTCATTCATATCAAGCCTATAAACATCACAAGATTTTCGAGTTAAGCATGCCTCGCATAGATCTTAACTGTGGTCATTTTCCTACTCCTTCCATACCTCCTTTATCCATTATAGCTAGCTCTATTACTCAACCTCCCAGTGTCGTTTCTCAGCCTATTGCAAATCCTACCAATCCTCCAATAGAACCTGTGAAGGAACCAATTGTTATTCCTCTTAGTTCACAACATGTGTCAAATAAAGAAAAACGTAAAAAATATGCTAATGAATGTCATAAGAAGCGTAGAGATGATGCTAGGGCCTGTGCTTCTGTTCTTTGAAATTCTTTACCCTCTTTCAACCAACCTATGTCTGATGTGTTGGAGGAAGTTAATGTTCATAATAATGTTAAGATGAATGAGCATGATGATCCTATTCGCATCTTAGATCCTATTTTAATTATTCTTGATGAGGAGGATACTCTTGATGATCCTATTGATCATAGTGATGAATATGATACCATTGACCTTGATACTAATTTACCTCATATACTTTTAGCTCAATTGATAATCACACCTAGTATCGAGCAGCGCGATTCTCAAGAGGATCCTTGTTTGGAACTGGCTACTATTCCTATTGTATTGGAAATAGTCCCTCTTGCGAGTTTCCCACCTTCCCTAAATGATATAAACTGAGATGGGGAAAAGAGGGGATGTGCTTGATTGGCTTGTCCTTCGTGGTAGCCCTTTTTTTGTTTTTATGTTGTATTGTGCTTCTCCCATAATGTGTTTTCTAAATGTTTGTTAGACTCTTTTATACGACCCTTATTACTTTGTTGGTGCAAGGTGATAAAGGAATCAAACCTGTTGTACAATTCCTCTATATGTATCTTTGCTCTTCTATATGTTTTTTTCATGTTATGTTGTACTTGTTCTATTGTTTTTAAATTTTTTCCTTGTGTAGTTCACTTGGATCTGTGACATGGTAGCACTGATTCTTTTTAGTCTCCATGTTGTGGTCCGAAAAGACTCTTCTTCGTAACTCTTGAGTTTTTTTTCCTCCTTTGTTTTTGTAGTTCTACTTTCTTTGGGGAATGATGTAAATTCATTTGCAATAATATCATATATATATATTCATGTTATCTTATGATCATACTAACCCCACAGTAGGTAGATCCGTTCTGTGTTCTTTGTATGTTTATGTGTTATTTCCCTTGATTTGTCTTCGTTTGGGGGAATCTCATAGTGGAAACATAATCAGTAGATTTTTTTATGTTTATGTTAAATCCATTGCTCCTATTAAAGTGTTAGCAATGACTTTAACATGGGGGCATACTCTCTACTCACTTTTTGCACACAAACACGTTCAAAATATTTTCAAAACTTAAAACTTTTTCCCTTTATGGATTAAAGACTAATCCTTAAAGCATGGATTTTTACCTTATAGGATCTCATGATCCCTCGAATTTAAATTTATATGGATCTCTTGATCCCTCCAGCTTCAATTTACAATGTTTTGATCCCTTAAGGTCAGAAGGTGTCCTTAAGACCGAATCTCCCCGATGGGTTGACTAGTGAGTAGCCACATTCACTAGGCAGTTCAAATCCATCTTTCCAGTTGCACTATTTCCTTGTGTGGTTCACAATGGGACATAAGTTCTCATTGGGAGAGGTAATCATACCCTCTCTTTTTTTCTCTTTAATTGGCGATCTCTCTCTTATCATGATCTTAGGATTGATAAAGACTTAAGTCCCTGGGGGATTGAGGATTCCTTTGTTCCTTTTGATTTCAATAAGATTATATGTTCTTTATGATCTCCTTTACCATGAGTTTGCATTGAGTTCATACTCTTGCTAAAGTGGGGGCTAAATGTATATCATAAAATGGAAGCACTTCAATTGTAGACTGGTTTAGCCTTTCAAGTAAGTGGTTTGGGGTCATGTCAAGCACCTTGAATGGGTCTCTAACTTAGATCTGGATTTTTCCCTAGTTCTGCATCATTTCCCACTTTTTTCAGCATGTTTCTGACACTCTAAACTGCAAATTAGGATTTTTGACCTCAAGTTCAAAGTTGACCTTTTTGGGTCAAGGTCGACCTCGACCTTGACCTAGGTCAGAATTGGCCTTTTTCTGACCTAAGGTCTAGATTTTAGATTTCCAGGGTTTTCGAATGTCGAGGTTTGGAAAGAATTAATTCCCACTTCTGGGTCGGCTATTTCAGTCTTCAGAGCAACAAATCTTAAATTATATTTAATATAGGTCCTCTTCTAAGGGTAATTGGAATTTAATTCTCCTATGTAGGCCTCTCTAGAAGATTGTGCCCTAGATTCATATATAAGGAATATTTCTCCTCTCATTTTCTCTAACCATGATCATCAACTATCAAAGACTTAAGAAGTGAATCCAAAGGTGAAGAAGAAATATTTGAAGCAAGCCAAGTAGCCATTGAAGCATTAATCCATTCTAAAGAATTCAATCACTTCTCAAGCACACAATTCATCAAGAAGATCCATTGGTAGCCACTGAAGGATTCAAGCTCTATGGAGCCCTCTTGTTGAAGATTTATCCATTTTTATTCCTCCAAGTTTCTTCCTATTCCAATATCCATTCAAGATTGGTGTTGAAGATCTAAAAGGAATTGATTTGAGACATTCTAGATTTTACATTCTACATTCTACATCCATTTGGTGTGTGCATACTTGTGGATCCACGGATTCGAATCCGCCACAAGGGCTTCTACAAGAAAGGTGAATTTATTCATTTATCTTGTTTCATTTATGCAATTTAAATTATACTTTGAGGTTAATTCCAAAATAGGGGTTTGACCAAGGAAAACCCCTCCCCCCCAACAAAGCATCCATTTTTCTTATAGGTACAGGTTCAAAACAATGAATTGGAGAGCAGATTCAGTTACCCTTTTTGAAAAACTTTCAAGATTCAGAAATATATTTTTTGTCAGAGACTTTTTAGGTCTATTCTTCCTTAGGTCACAATCAAAAATTTTGGGTCAATGGTGACATTGACTTGAGGGTCAAAATCATAACTGTGTCAGATCAGAAAATTATTTCTGGGTTTTGTTCATCTCTACGTTTCTGTTCCAGATCTAGTTGCATATTTTCCAGAAACTCAATGCAGGCCCCCGAAAACAACATTATTCAGATCTATAAAATTTTAAGGTTAGTACTTTTATCCTATTCATTTCAATTAAAGTTATTAATCTTTTTATATCTATCACACATTCTTTTCTATAAAACAAAATTGAATATCTTCTTCTTTATTCTTATTTCCAAACAATTGATTCATTTATGCATTGATCCTTCCTTTTGGGGTTAATCAATTTGGATCCTTATTTTGTGTATCTAAGGATAATAGGAACATCTTATTTATCCCTCACATTTAAATAAATAGTCTAATTTCAAATGTAACAACATCTATTTCATATATCACATTTTTAGACATCACATATTTGTTATGTTATATTTTTGTCATGTTACACGAAGAAAACAGGGAAACCATCTGGCCCTAGAGACTTTTCACCTTCAAATGAAACAAAAAACATCTTTAATCTCTTTATTAGAAGTGATCCTACAACACATATCATTAGTATCCTTGTCAATAAGACTAGGGATGGCTTCTAATAACAAATTCTGATTATCCAATGAGAGAGAGGGATTAGAAAAAAGAAGGGTCAAAAAGTAGTTTGTCATTTCCTTCTTGATGTCCTCTTCCTTCTCCAGCTTTCCCTAATTGCTGGAACGGTAGTCAATTCTATTGGCGGCTTTATATTTTTGAGCTATCATATGAAATAAGTGAGTATTTTTATCCCCATCTTTTAACTAGAGCGCCCTGGATCTTTGCCTCTAGAAAAATTATTCCTTGGATACACTATTGTGATACTCAGCCTAGATCTTATTTTCCTTAACATTATGTTAGTAATAAATGAGAGGGGGGGTGAATCAGTGGTCTCAAAAATTTATCCTTCAAACATTAACCACCAATCAAATAAACCTCAGATTATTAAGTCCCTACAAGATGCATACCATGAAATACTTATAATGAATAACTGTCTGTCAATTTTCTTTGTCTGTCCTTATTCTCCTTGATTACCGATAAGAAGTATAACTATTTACCAAAACTTAGTAAATAAGTAGAGTATACCGATCAACCCAGTGTTAACTATGTCAGATATAAAACAATAAATAAATGAATCATAAACACATAACACATGAATTTTTAATGTGGAAACCCTGTTAAGGGAAAAAACACTGGGACCGGTACCCCAAATTTTCACTCTTCAGAAGTGAGCCCTGTTAGGAGCCAACCCTATTAAAGGTTACAAACACACTGTTAAGTGCGACCTTGTTAGAGGATTTTATACATAGAGGTTGTCACTTAGTATCGGGCATCTATTGCTACCATCCTTGAATTAGCCTCCTTCTTAGACTGTCAATAGGTATCAGGCAAGTCCAATGCTACTTTCATGAATCAACCTTTTTGGCACTTCTTGGGATGTACCTCAATATATAGAAAATTGTTAAGTCCTGCTCTGTTAAGAGACTTTATGCCACAATGGTTAAACTGAAACACTATGACTTGTTTTTAATGCAACTTTGAATTGCATATTTTCATATCTATTTAAGTACATTACCTCTCTGATCAATGTATCAATTTAATTCTTTGTGCTCCACACTTTCTTCTTTGTGATGTTGTGCTTCACTGTTCGTCGGTGTCTGCAGAATTCTTTAGCTCTCCTTCAGCTTGATTGATCAGGACTGTATGAAGTTCTTCTTCATCAGTTTCTCTTTAGCATCCTCTTTTTATTCACTCCCCTTAATCCCCTTTCCATGAATGTGATGTTACGAAAATGAATTAAGCTTGTCTCTTATATAGACATGATTTTCACTATTTCTTGATTCTTGATTCTTGGCATGAAAAACAATCTAGCCAATTTGATTTAAAGCATAACTCCTGATTTATCTCATAGTTATCTTCTTGCCAACTGTACAAATCTTATTTAAATCAAATACTTAACTCTGGTTGAATAAAACAAAGAAAACAACCACTTAAGTCTATCTTTATCTCTTGCCAGCTAGATATTTTGTCATTTCCTGAACTCTCTATTCCGTTGGTCAATTCTTCAGTTAGTTGTCGGTGACAACTGACAGTTCCATCAGCATGACTCTAGTTAGCTTCAGGATCTCCGTCCATTGGGCATCCTTATATTTTTACTCATCAGGCAACTTTGTTTTCAGCTCGTCGGGCATCCTATGGTTTTTCTTCATCGGGAAACACTGTCTTCTGCTCGTCAGGTATCACTGTGAATTTTTATTTTTTTTGCCTTTACCGATGGTGTGCACTCTGTCGGTATTGTCTGTCACTTAGTGAATACTTGACTTTTATGCATTACTGAAGGCATAACCTTTGTTCTATTGATTCTTTGAAGTCTTTGGCATTATTTACATGACCGTATAGATAATATCAAGTTGACATCAATGACAATACAAACCATTAACTAATTTAATGATTTGCATTATCTTCAAGTTAACATTATCAAACATTCAATCAGTTACATGTCATCAATATCTCCCTTTGGCATTGATGGTAACATAATATATTATCACACTATATTATTTATAATACAATATGAAATACAACCGTTGACATTCATCAAACTACCAATATTTTGTTTGATAAATGATAAATGTCTGATCTCCGGTAAGCTCTGTTTTAGCTTAGATTTGATTCTTGCAGCTCTTTGCTTTCTGATGTGTTGAGTCCTCTTCTTGTATCAATTTTTCTCCTATGACTGTTCTCTCTCTTTGATGTATTTTTCTCTTGTCAGCAACTCTCCCTTTGTATAATCATCTTTCATACAATTTGCTCTCCCTTAGGATATAATCTCTCCCTATTGGAGTAATCTGATAATGGATAATCTTTCTCCCTTTTTTAGAAGAATGTGATAATATGGATAATCTCTCTCCCTTTGACAAAAATGTCAAACAAATATTTTACAAATATCTTACATTCATGTCAAGCAATCATTTTTCTCCTATCCATAATATATTCCTTGAATTTCCCTTATCCATCAGTAATACAACAATATTCTCTAGTGCTCATTTTTGGTATATACCTGTCTGTATATAGATGTATCTTTTGAAGTTTATCTCTTTTCTTGCATCAACATGAATGATATTATGATAATATGTAGGCTGATGCAGAAATTAGTCATATTACTGACTGGTAGGCAAGGGTTTGACCCCTAGTCTCTTTCTCAAGTACTCAAATGTATCCTTGGGTAGTGGCTTGGTGAAGATATTAGCCAATCGTTCTTTTGATTGCACATACTCAAGTATCACCTCCTTTTATTGAACTTGTTCTCTTAAATAATGATACTTGATGGAAATGTGTTTAGTCTTGGAATGCATGACTGGATTCTTGGAAATGTTTATTGCACTGGTGTTATCACAATAAATAATTACTAGTTCTAAGATCTTCATATTCACACCTTTTAGTAACTGTTTGATTCATGCAATATTTGAGTATTTTTCAACGACAGTAACATATTATTCTTCTGCAGTAGACTGAGAGATGCATCCTTGCTTCTTGCTAATCCATGTGACAAGTCTGTCACCCATAAAGAATGCTCCTCCAGTTGTGCTCTTATGGTCATCAATATTTCCAGCTCAATCAGCATCGGTAAACACCTTAAGGTCAAATTTGCCTTCTCTTCTATACCATAAGCCAAATTCCTCAGTATTCTTTAGACATCTTAGAATTCTTTTCACATCAGTCATATGTGATTCCCTGGGGTTAGCAGAAAATCTAGCAATAATTACTATTGCATGTGCAAAATCTGGTCTAGTGTGTACAACATACATGAGTTTTCCAATCATTGATCTGTACAAAGTCTGATTTACCTCTATTGTATTTTCCTCCTTTGTTAACTTACATCCAGTAGCCATCGGTGTTCCAACTAGTTTGGAATCTTCCATCTTGAATATTTTCAGGACCTCTTTGTTGTATTTGGACTGTGTAATGAAAATACCTTCACTTTGTTGAATGATATGTAGACCAAGAAAGAAATTGATCTATCCAAACATAGACATCTCAAACTCTTTGCTCATCTCATTAGAAAATGATTTTCATAGCATATCATTGCCTCTAAATATGATGTCATCAACAAATATTTCAATAATCAAAGTGTTAGCATCAGTATATTCCTTCAAATAAAGATTACTGTTTTCACTAGTCCTTATAAATCTAATACTTATTAGATAGGAATGAAGTCCTTCATACCAGGCTCTTGGAGCTTGTTTCAATCCATACTTTGTGAAGTCTACATACCATGTTTCTCTTGTCTGGATTGACAAACCCTTCTGGTTGCTCAATGTATACCTCTTCTTCAAGTATTCCATTTAGGAATGCTAACTTGACATCCATTTGATATACTTTGAATCCTTTGAATGCAGCATAAGCAAGAAATATTCTTACTCCTTCTAGCCTATCAACGGGTGCAAAGGTCTCTCCATAGTCTATACCTTCCTCTTGTGCATACCTCTTGCATACTAGTCTTGTTTTGTTCCTTGTGACTTCTCCATTCTCGTTTAGCTTATTCCTGAATATCCATTTTGTACCAATGACATTCTTGTCATCTGGTCTTGGCACAAGTGACCATGTCTTGTTCTTATGAATTTGTTCAATCTCATCATTCATAGCACTTATCCATTCCTCATTATCTAGTGTTGCATTGACAAATTTTGGCTCAAACTCACAAATTAAACAATTTGAGTTTAAAGACTTACTTCTTGTTCTTGTACCAACTTTCTTATCTCCTACATATCTAGATCTCTGGATGGTTCCTTCTTACATATCTTGCAAGTATAGGTACAACTCTTTGTGTATCAGCTTGAGCATTATTTTGATCTTCATTTTGTTCTTCATCACCTTACACATTATTCTGATTATTATCCTGACCATAGGTAACAACAGTCTGACCGTCGGTTGCAACATTTTGTTGTTCTAGAATTAAGAACTATTTCTCGGGTAGAGTTTTGAGTTCTTCACAGTATACAAACTTGTTGTAGTCCTCTAGTTCTTTTGTACTTTCTAGCTCATTCTTTTCTACAAATTCATCTATCTTTACATTTGCACTTTCAACAATTTTGTTAGAAGCCTTGATAAGACATTTATAAGCTTTTCTTTTGGTGGAATACCCTAGAAAAATACCTTCAACACTCTTGGCATCAAGCTTTCCATTTCTATCATCCTTTAAGACATAAAATTGACTACCAAAGATTTTGAAGTAACTTATGTAGACGTCTAAAATCGTCCTTATATTAATTTAATTAATATTTCCATAACATTATAGTTAATTTTAATTAATTATATTTGTTATATTATTCTATCTATTTAATTAAATTTATTTAATTAAATATGATTCACTGTCCTTAGTACTTGAGTTTAATTTAAATACTACCCCCTTTAATGTATTAAATCTTATTTAATACATTATCCCTTATTAATCCCCTTTAAATAAATTTTTAATTTATTTATTCCTTCACATGACTTAAATTCTACTAAACCAAATTAATCTAAATTTTAAATTTAGATTAAGCTAATTTGAACCTAGATCCTACCCTACCTCCCATCACTCTCATCAAATAGACCTATCTATTAATTAACTAAGGTTAATTAAGCTAATTTCCTAATTCCTACAACAATTAGTCCTAATTATTTGCTCACACATGTGTGAGCAAATTTTCAAAAATTGACTTTTCTAAATAATCCTTATTTGGTTCCAAAAAGGTTTCTTACACCTATGATGACACCTTCTTACACTTTCCAAAAGTGTCTCATTGGTCCAAAACTCTTACACCCTCTTACACCTTCTTACAAGATCCTTCACATGTGTAC